>OV725082.1:89734191-89824201 GCA_928085145.1 Nezara viridula
TTTGTGTTTCCGACCAAAGTTATAGCGTTATAATGATATAACATTTACACGGACAACTGATTTGTAATTGCTCCATTAAAAATCATACCATAAGCAACTCAATTGAAATTATGAATAACTGCACAAAGATTAAATTTACGTAGATCAAAAGCCATTAGATCGTTCAATCAGCAGTATTGAAGGCAACGAGCGAGCAGATTCGTTGGCCAAAGAAGCTGCTCAAGATTCACAATTGGCAATCCAATATAATACAACGCATATGGCATTTATTAACAAAAAGATCAGAGAACAAAATGACAAATCTTGCACAATCACATTCCAAAATGCAGACATTACAAACTAACAAATTTACTAGGAAATATAACTAAATCTTATTTGAAACGTTTCAATCTTAGAAATAGACAAGTGATGGACGAACTTCACAAACACAATAGAGAACATTTAATGAAGAGGAGGACATTTGTCCTACCTCCAAAAAAATTATTTCAATAATTAAAAGCAGTTCTTCCAATTCTACAATACAAGATGGGTTTGCAAGAATAAACATCAAGGAGAGATTACGGAGGTGGGGTCACCGATTTCAATGAAAATTTTTTTGACGATACCATGTCGAAAATCATTAGAACAATGTCCGAGGAACCTTGCGCCCGAAAATTTCAATTTTTTTTAGTTATCATTTTATGCCTCTGTTATGCATGGATTCCTAGCTTCCAATGGATGAAAAAATATATGTATAAAAGATGTGCATCAGTTGTTTTAAAATAATTTTCTGTTTTCCTTTCAGGTTCCGTTTTTCAACTGCAATTTTGGGATCAATATGATAACTATCAAGAAGTTTACAGGAAATCGAAACAGTGAGTACAATTTTTATTTGTTTCTTAACTCTGTTGATTGTTTTCTAATGTATTTTGTCTTAATATCTGAATACATCGAGTGTAAAAATAATAAAAAAAATAAAATACATAATTCTTTATGAATATAAAAGTATCGCTCTACATCTACTAAAAAAAATGTCGAGAGGCAAGAGAAGAGAAAAATAAATAAAGATAAAGTTTATGAGGAATTGACTATATTGCATTTATGTTATAAATTTTTATTACCAGAACTCTACAACAGTGACAAACAGTTGTTTGTTCAACATCGTTGGCCACTATATTTGTAATATGGGTATTTTTGAATGGGCTACTGATAAAAGTGTTGGCCGATATTTCCCTTTCTCAAAAGGGTTCCTTTCTTTGATTTTTTAAATTGATTTTAAATTTTTTGTTACTTACAAACTGATACTGAAATTATCAATTGTCCATAACTTGATAATCCTTGGTCGTTAATTGGATTACATATTTTTTATTCTCGTTACCCCGTTTTAATTAAAGTTAATTATAAATGGCTGCCAGTTCTCTCAAAAATCTAATCTTAATAAAATGAGGGAAGAGTAACCAAAATAAATACTCTGATCAATTTCTTCATAATGGAATAAATAATTTATAAGCAATATTATTTATTAGAATTATTAGAATAAATATCCAGTCGATTAATTTTGTTAATAAATTTTATAAAACGCTTATTAATTTTTTTCCGTTAAAATTTCTGTCACCCACTATAGATTTACCAACTTCAGAACTACAAAAAACTGGCAAAGATATCATGTGTGTGTATATATATATATATATATATATATATTTATAGAATTGAATGTCAACAAGTAATATTTAGTGTTTTTTTTATTTAACTTATTGATCATTTAAAATTAATTTTGTGAACTAACAAAAAAAAAACCGTTTTATTTTATTATGATGACTTTGTTCGGTACGACAAAGGCGACCATTGTCTTTGGCGGTTAATATATCGGTCTCTAAAGAAACAAGTTTGTAAACAATCCTGGAAATGACGTATTTCGTGCTTGTTATGAACAGTAAATAATGATGTACAAAATATTAAATAAAAAAAAAATGGATAACAGTAATGTTATTATGTGCTCTCTAATAATGAAAAGTGAATGCAATGCTTTTATGAAGTTAAAAGAGTTCGTTGTGATTCTTATCAAAGATGATAATAGGCAGCTACCAAACGTTAACAATAGAAAAGAAATATTTTTTTCTCTTGATAATTAATTACGTTATTTTATTTTAGGCAACCTTAACCACTTTAATAACTTGTAATTCAGATAAAAATACTTTTAAAAAATTTAATATAATTTTTTTTTAAATCCAATTTTATTTATTTTTTATGATAAATACAATTTACTTCATAAATTATATAAATTTAATTTTTAATTAATTGATATTGGTTTATGTACTAATTAATACAGTTGATTGAGTTTTACACCCGATTTTTTCAACGTTTTGCATTCGGTGAGTAAAACCCTTAGAATATGCAATAACTGCAGAATATGAAGTAATAAAACATAAAATATGCATTAAAAATCTCCAAATATGCAATGCTATAGCTAAAATATTTAATTACATTATCGTGCGCACAAACAGTACTGAATTAAAACAGGAGGAAGTCTTAAAAACTATGCAAGCGAAAATGGAATTAGAAAAATCGTAGATTATAAACAATTGTAGTTTCTGCAGGCTATCCCATGCTTTCTTGCCTTTTGATTTGAATCTTTCCATTCCAAAATTCATAGACCCATCGAAATGTGCCCTCCTCAAAAATTTTGATGGCGTAAAACCCCTTTTGGGCGCTCCTGGGAGATATAAAAATTTATATACTTTTTTTTTTTCATAAACCAACGCGACTAATAATATAATTTAAAAATAGTTTATACACTAGGCTCAGATTACCCATAGAAACAAATATGGACCAATGAAAAACAATTACTTTTTTTATTTTCTACGCTTCATACCCAAAAAATCCTCCCCGTGATTCCACTTGAGTATGTTGGTATATTTGTATTGTTGTTATGAGATATTAACGACTAATCTTAGAAATATTTTAACTAGTAATGCATGTTTCGTATATTATTTAAATATAATTAGAATCTTATCCTATATCTATGAAAATCAGAGGAGAGAGGGAAGAACCTATGAGGACCTATCCATATCTGTTAACATAGAAAGTTTTATAGGTTGTCGTAAATTGATTATCATTTCCCCATGCACTCATACTACATAATGTATCTACAATCTTCATATATACATACACTCATTTATTTCACATATAGTATATACAGTAATGTAATGGTTAATTATTTTATATATATATAAAATATATCGCATGTCAGGAGGGTTGGTCTAACGATGTGAGGAGGTGGATGCAAAGGTTTTTCCATGTAAACCTGACCTTGAAAAATATTTTTTTTTATTAATAGAGAATTTTTCTCCCCGAGGAAAACCCGATAATTCCACGTGCGTCCACATCCGTTTCCTCATATTGTAATGGTTAATTTCCTTTAATATTCTGTTTATATCTTATGCATTGTTAGATAGAGTGCTACCATTGGGTAGTTACTCAGCAAGTGTTTTTCATGTCAATATATACATTATGTTCTAATTTACTAGATGTATTTATTTAATACAGTTGTAAATGTCTTTAAGAAAAAAAAAAGATAAAAAGATCTATATATTATTCGTTATCAACCGAACTGGAAAACATTAATAATCATTGATTAAAATAAGAAAGGAAAATCTCCAACAGTACATCAAAGGAAAACTGTCTTCTACCGGTTAAGGATTGGGCACTCTGAATTTTCTCATCCTTAAATAGCATAAAATATCTACCATCTTCATATATTTACATGCACACACTCATCTATTACATAAATAATATATAAAGATATAAATAAGGGTTATATTATATGCTAACATATAATATATGTATTGTGTGAACTTATAAGTTGCTAAGTCCAACGCATAGTCAAACACTTGATTCGACAATACCTCAAATTCAAAACTTCAAAAACAAAAAAAATAGTATGTTATTATCGGTTAAAAAATTAGAAGCTATAAACAAACAGTAAAAAAAAAACTTCTGATTTCTTGAAATCATTCTACAACAGAATTTAAAGTAATGAATGGTGTTGGAGGGTAGACATAACAAAATAAAAATAAGGAAATAAAATAAAATTGGCTGATATGGCCAGGCATAAGCCCCTCATCCTCCCCCCCAAAAAAAAAAATATTTAAAATTTTTAGTGCGGTTGCTAGGTCAATCAGGAACATATGTTATTTATTTATTTGTTATCGTGGATAACCTCCATATTAATACATTTGGTCTCAACTCCACATAACTGACATGTATTTTACCCTAAATCCAACTTTAACCCTAAATGTTTGATTATTTATTTATTTTTTGTTCTTAATGATAAGCTTATTTAATTTTATTGAAAAAATTTAGTATATAACTTTGTTAGATTCGATTTGTTAATATTACTTATTGCATCAGATAGAGTTAATTAATGAAAGAAAATTTCAAACAGATAAATCATACAAGAAGGACATTAAATAATAAATATAGGAATTTGAAATAATTTCAAAATTTCACCAATCGCCGAGATTTACTGTTAATGCTAGACTTAACTGGGTGCACGCACACACTCCCAGAGGAAACGCATTTATTTATTTTTTACATATATAACAATGAAAATAAATTATACATCTTCAATTGTATCGTTTACTGATTTTAATAATTATTAGATTATTTCTTAATGAAAATTATCTGGATAATATGAAGAGGGCCAACGAAAACGGGCCTTGAGGAAGCATTCAAAGTTTAAATCTGTTAATCACTCTAATTATTAAATATTTAAAATCAGTACCTATACAAGAACGTATGACGCGGTAATGGATTCATGACCGTTTTAATATAGTTGTATTAGCTTATCGTTATTTTATATTACACTGCACAACTGGTAACTCAATAAAATTTAAAAAAATCAAGGTGTCTTAAAACTAATTTTTCCCCCTGATTTTGATGTTTAGTTTCTAATAAGATAACAATGATGCATGCAACTAGAAAAATATATAAAAAAAGAAGTAATAATAATAATACAACAAATTATACTCCTAAAACATTTTTGTCCTAAAGAAAATCGCTAAAAACATTTGCTCTCTAAACAAAATTCTAAATCTAGAAGAGAAAACCCCCGATCTGACAAACCTGCATTCTAGCACTCATTTCATTAGAATAAAAGAAAAATACAATCACATTTTTTACCATCAACCCCATTAATTCCAATGGGAGTTTATGGTAAATGGAATATTTGAAAAAAAGAATCTTGGTTAATATTTTTGATTGATAATTGATGTATTAATTTAACCAAATCTAATCTCTAATAATATAACTACAATGTTTCATGTTAACACAAACTACTTATAAATAATTACATGAGAAAAACATACCGACGAAGACGTAGATGTTCTCAGCTAGTCCAATCGCTGGGGAATGAGAGCTTGTTTGTTTTCCTAAACATACGAATGGTCTCGAGCGTTTCCGACATTAGTCGAACGATCATGGCATCAGTGTTTTTAATAATATTCGATTATTGATGTAATTTATCTCTTAGAATTTAATCATCGCTCCCCTTAAAATGATATAGGATTTCGTTTAAAACAATTTTTACTTTCACCCAACCTATAAATGAAATACACAGTAAGAAAAAGTTCAACGGAACTTTGAGAGATCTCACTGGTCCAAATAATCAAGTCCGACAATACGGTCTCTGAGTCTCTTCAAAACAAAAAGTTCATGTGATACTGAAATTACGTATTTACGATAGGTATATGCTGTGATGTTACAGAAACTTTTTCTATAAAATTAGATAACCAGAGGTGCCACTTTATATTACCAATTTTACACATTTTTACTATTTTCTCCAAAAAGGCTCTAAAGATTTTGATTATTAAACTAGATGCACCAATGTATAATCGAATGGTCTATAATAACAGCTATGTTTTATCCTCCTAGATATAAGTTAACAGGGCTTAAATGCCCAAATTTTAAAATTTCTTATTCTAACGTACCATTCATCCGGTTTATTTTATATTATTAAGTGTTTCTCATTGTTAATTGTAATAAAATAAAGTGGCACTTCCGATTAGCCAATTTTAAGGAAAAAGTTGCTGTCACATCTAAGGCATATACCTATTGTTGGGGCCAGGGGTACTTCAAAATCGAAGTACAAATCATTCCCTGGTGCGTTTCCTCAAATGTGGGAAAAATTCGAGTAAAATTAAAAATGTTTGGAAAGAAGGGAAAAAATGAGTGAATAAAAAATGAGACCTGTAAAACGTGAAAAATGCATGCTCAAGAAAATAATATCAAATAAAAATATTTCAATAAGTAAAAAAAAATGTAAAATAAAATTACCCCTTTTGAATGTTTACAATTTATTGAGATAAAAGATTTATAAATTTATACAAAAGTAGAAATGAACAATACTGGAAAGTTGCGATAAAAATAAAAGATAAATACAATATCCAGTGAAAACAAAACAAAATTAACCATCAATAACAAAATATAAATAAACTCAACTTCAAAATTATAGATAAAAGAAGAGAAAAAAAATAACTGTTCAAAAAGAATAACTAATTTAGCGAAGAGAACAATTCAAATTAATATTTAAATATCTCGGTGATGGTGAGAAAATAAAACAAAATGAGCCAAGTTGGAGGTTCTGCTTCCAACCTGTTACCTTCCGATATCTTTTTTTTTTTTTTTATTTCTTTATTGAGTATTATAACAATCTGTCTCTTGGACATTGGTTATAGTGAGGTAGGATGACATTCACACTATATGTACAAAAAAAAATAAAATAAATAAAAACAAAATAATAATCAAAAGTATAACTATATCTATCCGATATCTAGCTGTCAAGTAATCGATAGTGGGGTGGTATCGATCTCGATCGATTACTCAGCTGCGCACAACAGCGAAAATAGCGCTAGACTGGTGAGTCGGGGTGAAGTGAGTCTGGACTGGTGGGGGTAGACGTCCACTACACCTCTATTGTCAATAAGGGTTGCTTCCAGACTGAGGACCCAACAGTATTATCGCAGTATTGTGTCTTACTCCCTAAGACAGGGTATTACTGCCGGTGGGTATATACAACGCGATAACACATCGCAAACGAAGGCAAATATAAACTATAATATAAACTTAAATATATTTCTGAGAAAATAGCTTCTCAGTTTATACCAAAAAAAAAAAAAATAAAATAAATAAACATTTTATTGTTAACATTAAAAAAGGGGTAAATAGTGAGAAAAATAATAATGAAAAAATTAAAGATTTGAGTCTATGCGGCGTTAACACCTATCTTAAATACGTGATATCAGTTTCGTAGAACTTTTCGCTTTTGAGCTAGACTTCTAGCATACAAACAGGCGGACTATTTTTCGGGACATGGTCATTTCGTCTCAGGGTACCTCAAAACGTGTATTTCCGTTGAAAACTCAGATTCAAAAATTTCCTCGATCGCAATACTTACCCTTACTATTACAAATATACGCAAATGAAAGTAAAAAAGGCACAATATAAATTATGAAAGAATTTGATAATTGATTCAAGGAGGAAAGATTAAATCTGTTTTTTCAGGGTGTAAATAAATTTCCGTAAATAAGAGTCAGAATAAAGGCGATATCAACACAGAAGGCGATAAGTCCCAGTGAAACGACACCCTTTATCAGTGTCGCTCTGGATAATCGCGTGCTATAATGCAATAGATATTATTACTGCAGCTATAAGCGCAATTCCGCTACCGACAGGAATATCATATCACGAGATATAGAGAGAAGCTGAGGATTTTAGAAAAAATAATATCTTACAAAACCGTAGAAGGTAATAAAGAGTAATAAAGAACATAAATAATATTTACATAAAAAAAAGTATTTCCCAATTCTTTAAAGTATTTAACTAATGCAACGATTTTATTTTTATTTTTTATCATTCCTAGTAGTTTAACAATGCCTTATCTCGTCGACATTTGAACCGGCTTCTTTGTAACTAATAAATAAAGATGATAACAGAGGCGGATCCAGAATAATTTTTTTTCTCCTGGAGAGGGCGGTCTATCAAGTTGACCAAAAGATTCAGAAAAATATTATTTTGTCTACAGGTGAAATCGTATTAAATAGATTATCTAAATATTTCTTATCTCGGACTATTAAAAACCGGTTGATAATGTATGATAACTATTAACGAGTATTGGCACTACTAGGTATATTGTAAATAGTATTTTTACTTTCACTTACCTATATATGTAATATATTGTAAGGGTAAGTGTTGCGATCGTGAAAATTTTCGAATCTGAGTTTTCAACGGAAATATTGAGGTCCCCTGAGTCCAAATAA
The DNA here is from genome assembly GCA_928085145.1 of Nezara viridula. Taxonomy (NCBI): domain Eukaryota; kingdom Metazoa; phylum Arthropoda; class Insecta; order Hemiptera; family Pentatomidae; genus Nezara; species Nezara viridula. Next base: position 89,742,486 of record OV725082.1, read on the forward strand.
CAAAGTCCTGCAAAATGGTCTCTGTTTGTGTGCGTGTTTATGTATCTGAACAGCTGAGCTCAAAACAAAATTGCGTATTTGAGGTTTTTATAATTCTTTGAAGTTACAGCAACATCTTCGTCAAAGTCGGCAAACCGGTGGAATTTCATGTAATCGATTTAACACATTTTTACGATATTCTCAAAAATAGCTCTAATGATTCTGATTAAACCCAGTATATCAGTGTATTATTAAGCAGTTTTTAATATAATGTAGGTTTTATTCTCATTGATGTTCTCTAACAGAGCTTATATGGCTAATTTTCAATAGTTTAGAGATATGGCATACTATACCTATGCTGCGTTATAGTGGCCAATCAATTCAGTAAATAAATTGGGCTTAGATGTTTAAGACGTACAAGGCATGGGTGTGCAAATTTTATTCGAATGTCAAATAGATAAAAAAATGCGTTATATTTTTAATAAAGATTAAATTTTTGATTATTCGTTGGAAAAATAAACTTTTTAGCGATGATTTTTTCATTATTATGTTATTTAAAAAACTTGTACCATTCCATGAAGGGTATTGAGCTCAGTACTATGTAAGGACGCACTGTTTCTTGGCAACGGTTGTGCAAAGAATTGATCTGACCCAGATCACGCTCTACCCGTTAATTAATTAAGAGTGCCCACTTTATAGAGGCTGGGTGTGCCACCAGGAGGGTCTTCCGACAGGATCGATTGACTACTGATGTAACAGAATAAATAATTACCTGTCATCAGCTTAGGAAGTCAGAGCCGTACCCATTAAGCTACACCGCTACCCATTATATTTTAAATATATATTTATGTAATACAAATAAATGTATTAAAAATTAATAACTCCATAATTATATTTCATTATTTCCTTTTTGATAGTCGAGAGTTTTGTAAGGGCTAAAATGAGGCGTAAGAGGTTGAGGAGCCCTCCATTTTTATAGATAAATAAATGAATACAATTTTTTAAAAACATATTCCCGGTTTTGAGATATAACGTCACGATTCGATTTATTTTAGCATATTGGAGTTATTCGATAATAAAGTTCACCATTGGGTTAACGGAGCGTAGTTTTTAAAAATATTCTCAATACAAAAATTGCTCTTAAACGTGTTACCTCAAGTTCGTAAATATTTTCATAAAATCCGAAAAGATAATATAAGTCGATAATTAATGGCGATACCTAAAAATGTAGAGTATTTTCATAAAAAGCCTTTTCGATAACCCAATGATGAACCTCGTTATTATAAAAATCCGATATGCTATTGGTTATTTTTCACCATTATGATTATATTACATGGTTATGAAAGGGATGATTAAAAGTAATTTAAAACATTTTCAAATTTAATAACAATTCGTTTTCAACTAGCAGAATGGCTTTAGAAATAGTGACAGACTTATAAAAAAAGAATGTAAAAGGCCATTGCAATTGCAGTCGAGGTTTAACTTTAACCATACTTAACTCAAAACTTAGTTTTTGTCACACCAGTTTGCTTCTAGAAGTCCCTTTTTAAACAGTCATATTTTTACTTTCACTTACCTATATTTGTAATAGTAATAATAATATAATAGTAATATTAATGATAAGTATTGCTATTGTGAAAATTTTCGACTTTGAGTTTTCGGAAATACATTTTTTGATGTTCCCTGAATCCAAATAACCAAATCCTACAAAATGGTGTGTATGTGTCTGTGTTTGATTGAACAGTCCAGCTCAAAAACGAAAAGTCGTACGGAATTGAAATTTCGTATTTAATGTTTGTTCTGGGATGTTAAGGAAACTTTTTCTGATGCTCCAAATATTATTTTTATTTTTATATATAATACAAAAACTTTAAATTATAACAAAGGAGCATACGAGGTTTTAGCCATTAATTGCTATGGAAAATGGGAATTATTTCCCGAAACGTCAACTCGGAATGAATTATAGAATATAAACTATTTGTTATATACTTAGAAGTTTTTTATTGCCAACAACACAGAAAATAAAACAGCTTCCTAACAAAAAAAAAAAAAATCTTTTGAATGAATTCGATAATTGAATAAAGAAGAAAATAAGAAAAATGTTTATCCATGTCGAAAATGAATCTCCGGCAATAATAGTCAGAAGGTATACGTATAATATATCGTTAAGATAACATATGATACATTATAACATATAATAACATATGATATCACATTATACTTATAAAGTCCTCAAAGGCAGTGAGGACTTTATAAGTATAATTTTTATTCATAATGTCTGTTACAAGTGGCATCTTGAAATACAGAATTATACTATAAAATATGGGTTGCCTACAAGAGTTCACTCCAGATCTCCTACAAGAGTTTGACAACAAGATCATGGATCTAAGTTTTCTGGCATGCGTATGACTTCAAGAAACTGCAAGAGTGATTACTTCAGAGGTCCATAAGGATCATATACTCAGGAATAGTAGGAAGACTGTGGGAAGTCGGAAGAGGATTTCAAAGGAAGTTATCAATTATTGGTATTCTTAATATGTGGTCTGTGAGAAAGGGCTGGAGCTATTAACTATTGAGAATTTATGTCCTTATCCTTTAGTATTGATATGAGGTCTGTGAGAAAGAGATCTTTTGCTTAAATTGTTCCATAAGTGTTGATAATGGATCTTATTGTGTCCAGTCGGTGACTTCTAGATAACTATTTCTAAGCTATCAGGAATTGCCCTTTGAGTTAAGAGAATTGTCAATACACGATTAACCAATTGGCATTGTTAACAAACTCAACTATTAAAATAAAGGTTAAATCAATATTATTCTTATTACTAGTTACGGATTAAGTACATTACGTAACTATTGGAAAGCGGAGGATTTTAGAAAAAAATGATATTTAATAAATAAAGTTGTAGAAGGTAACGCAGAGTGACGAAAAATATATAAATAATTTATTTTTTTCATATTTCCATCCACACCTGCCATAAGCTTGATAATAAGCAGATGTGCTGTAACTAGTTAAAAAAATGGTATTTTAGACATGAGGAAAACATACCTCTTCCTGGTCTTAGAAAAGGAGATCTCTCGTCCAGCACCCCTTTATTCGGCTCCTGACGGGCATATCAGCTGTGGCCTAATAAGTTCGTTGTGATGTCCATATTTCAAATTTTGTATTGAAACGTCTGTAGTTTTCGTAAGTACTACTTTTTTTGCGGAACCGTAAATTTGTGAGGCGTATGTCCATATGGGGTTGAGTAGGTAAGTGTATGTATTTAGTTTTTGTCTGATTTTCAATTTTGATTTGGAAAACTGTGAGTATAGTATTTTCAGTCGCTTGTTCAAAGTCTCCAATAATAATAAACAATAAATTGGAATAATAAAAAATAATTTCTGAATAATAACATTATTTAACGTTAATCACATGTTTCCGGCAATAGCATTGTTTAAAATTCTTTTTTATTGTACTTGTGTGAAAGAAAAAGTAAAATATAAAAATATTTCATGAATGTGTTTATAATCTTGAATACATTTACTGTAGTTTAATAACTCTATATCTGATATTATTTTAAATAATTAGGTATCTATCGTCCGTTTATTCCGAAAAATCATCATGTAAACTTTCAGAAAATTAAATTAGTGAATAATTAGATGAATTTTCCATTTACGATAACCCAAAAGTATTCACAATTAGTGTGATAACTTTTGACCTATCTATGGCAGGCAATGCAAATCTCTTAATTTTATTTTAGTAAACTTTTCAATAAAAAATAACAGTTTAATAACTAATTGTCGTTCAATCAATAATCAACAGATCGTACAATCCGTAATCAACCGTTGTTATAATAATTAGGATTTTTGTTATTTTAATGGAATTAATGATTTGTTAGCTGAAAGCTTCAAGCTTTAGCTGAGTTAAAAATGCACTTCAAAAAAATTATAATAGTCCAACATTGCCAGAAAATTATTTCCATTCAAAGTAGAGCGGTAAGGGAAAGTTGTGTGTTGCGCGCGCCAGATGTTTGTTCTTCTGGCTGTGTTAGGAGGGGTATTAAGTTCTTTCTTTCGTCTCATGTGGATCCACCAATTGGATGATAATATATAGTAAATTTGTTAAAATAATGTAGTTAATTTAATAATGTTTTATAGGCTCCTGAGGGACAAATGGCGGCTGGAAGAAGACTTCGAAGAACTGTGCAAGCTGAGGCGAGGAGCAGCCAAGTATTCCCTTCAAGATCTTCTCGACTTACCGGTGAGTCTCTGCCAATAATTAATTGTTAAAAAATATGGTTTAAAAGATCTCAATATATAATTATAACTTTAATATGATCATGCATCAAATATAAATAGATAAAACATAGATAGTCGGGTGATGACAAATTAAATATAAATTTGACTACCGACACAAAACAGTATAGATAAATCGCAATAGTTGTTTGAAAAAAAAAATTAAAGAGTTATTTATTTTCTGTTTTTGTTAGGAAGTGTTGAATTTATTCAGAGATTGGCAATAAAAATTTTCATGGATGCAAAAAAAAATTATGTATTTGTTACATTTAAGCTATAGTTGACGTTTCGGGATCCATCTTGCAATTCATTTATAAAATAAAAACAATAATATAAAATAAATATTGTTATAAGTTTGCTCAATCAAAAGTTGAATACCTGATGGTTGACAGTGGTATATTATTGAGCAAGATGTTCCTGGATGGTCCACATAAAAAGAATTTTATTCCAAACCAACGTTTCGATCCAACTTTGCAGGTCTTCATCAGGACTAGAAACAAAAGAATATAGAAAAATGTGGAGGTTACTTAACCTTCAGATAAAATTTATTAACAAAGTGAATAAACTTATTTATTTATTTACGCATGATTTCAATAAGTTTATTCACATTCTTGTTCGATCTAGCACTGGAGATCACCTGAAAAGTCGCGTCGAAACGTTGGCTTTAAATAAAGTAGTTTATTATTATAATAATTTAAAAGTTGTTAATGAATTTATTATCTATAATATATATCCATGTGTGCTCTTTCGTCTTATTTTATACATTCCATCACAGGTTAACCAGTGCCACCATATCGCTTGATTAACAATGGGGTATCTGTATTAATCACTAAGATTTTATCGTTGTACTAGATAATTTATTATATTTTCAGAATGGATATGTAAGTTTTCGTTGGTAATTATTAAAATTGTTAATTTTATTGTTTTGATTTTATTGAGAATATCAAAGTAATGTGTTCCAAGATGTTTTGTATCGGCTTTGTAGTTTGCTGCAATACTGTTTTTTTTTTTTTTATAATATGGATGGCTTCAAGTAGTGTTGTATTATTATTTTTTGTTGTTCTATGCCTTCAATTTGTGGTTTGCTGATGTTGAATTTGTGTTGCATTTTTATACTATGGTGTGAAAAAGCTGTAGTATTAGTGTTTTTTTTTTAAATGTGTTTGCAGTTAGAGATATATTGGTTTTTTCTGATGTCAAGATTTTATGGTGTTTCACATTTGTAAATTTGTTGACAATTTGTCAGTTTAATTTGCAAATTACATTTTTTTTTATATGTGTACCGGTGAGTCTGCCATTAATCAACTGCCTGAAAAAAAAATTAATATATTACTATAACTTTAATATGATCGTGATAAAAAATAAAACATATATATTCGGGTGATGACAAGTTAAAAATTAATTTGTCTGTTGACACAAAACATAGGTATATCTACATATACCTACGTAAGTCGCAATAGTTTTTTATAAAACTATTTGAAGAGAAAATCTTAATCAATTTTCTTATATTTTAATGAATTCAAAATAAAAAAATTACTGAAGAAGAAATAATCTTCAAAATGATGCCCCAGTCATTGGATTCGATGAGAAATTAATGAAGATTGAATACCGATAGCAAAAATATCTTTGTGAAAAAGTATATGAAGATAAAAAAGTCGAAACGTCTTTATTTCACAAATATGTGCCAAATCGCCCAAAATTGGTAAAATTCTGAACATAACACCTTAAACATGCAAGAAGTATGTATTTAAATTTATATCGTTAATACATAAACAGTTTATCTAACCTTGTATTAATGAATTAAAATTGGATATTATATGAGAAAAAAACGATTTTTTTTTCCTTTTAGGGAATAGTTTTCTTTTGGTCCTCATATCAGACTGAAACAACTAGAAACCACTCGACGTTTCCGATTACTTCAGCACTTACTAGGCAAATGCTCTAAACTTCCAATTAATTACAAAAGACTCATATACATGACTATAACAAGGCCTATTTGGGCTTACGGAGTTGAGCTGTGGGGCTCCACTAAACCATCGAATTGCTCTTGTATCCTTACAAATCCTTACAATCCAAAATCCTTAATGCTTCCTACTTTGTTACAAATAAAACCATCCATAAATGACCTTAATGTTTCTTATGTTTCAGATCTGGCCAAATCCAGATACCTATCCTTCCATTACAAACTTCAGAATCATCCCAACTCTCTCGTTTCTAACCTTGCTTCCTCTTTAATTCCTGATAACCGTCGGAGGCATCTGAAAAGACGATGGCCCCGTGATCTTCTCATGTAGACAAATTATTAGAGTGCTACCAGTGGGTAGTTTCTCAACAAGCGCGTTTCATGTAATAATATTTCTCTGTACAAATTTACTTGCCCCGTGATCTCTTAATGTAGACATATCATTAGAGTGCTACGATTGGGTTTCTCAACAAGTGTTTTCACGTCATTATATCGATATGTTCAAATTTACTAAATGTATTTGTTTTATACAGTTGTAAATATCATTAAGAAATAAAAAAAAAAGATTTTACTTGACACAATTAACTATGAAGAAGATTGAACACGTACTTTTGACTCAAAATATTTAGGTATTGTAGTTTATTAAAATATAGTTTAGTAACCTATTATCCGGCTATAATTACTATATTAAGTTAAATACATATTAACTACCTAATTAACGTTAAGTGTTTTAACACCGCATTTTAACGAATATATATATATATATATATATATATATATATATATATATATATATATATATATATATATATATATATATTATTGTGTATTTATTGTGTCAATTAGTGCGTTAATTGGGTAGGGAAAGAGATCGATAGAATATCGAAGAAATTTAGCTTGACACCCACAGAATAAAAGTCTAGTGCCCTAAAATGTTAGATATTATTATATTTGAGAATAAAAACAGTTCAAAAATGAAAATTATTGTGATCGTTCTTTAATACGAGTTCCTGATAGAGCTTGGAAGCGTTTGGTCCGAGAAGTAAACATCTGGATTGGCTACGCTTGCTTAAAATTCTGATAAGAAACCAGTTGGCTTGACGGTTCTCGTTGCTGACTCCCACCTAATGATTCATAGTTTATTTTCCAAGTCGAGAGCTCCGACAGCACTTGGCAGTTTTAAGTGGTGTCTCATAATTTAAAATTTATTTCATTAGTCTAATAACCGAGGTTTTAAGGTTGTTTGGGGTTTTGGGTTTTACAAGTGTCTGAGGACGGACTTGTCTGGCTCGAGTCTCAGTTACCAAGTGGGCCGCACTGTATGGAATTTATATTTTAAATTGAATGATGAAGTATTTGAAAAAAAAAATTACAAATATTTTTCGTTTATAGATCTTTTTGCATTTAATTAATTACTCGTACACTAAATCGTAAACAATCACAACGCTTACTTTTTTTTAATTGCAAAGCATATACAGCTAGTAAGTGAAAGAATGCGTCAAGAAAATAAAAATGAATATTTTTATTATTAAATATGTCAGAAATTAATAAAATTCGGACCTGCATAATGTAGGCAAGGGAAATGTTCAACATTTCATACTCTTTCTAATGATCTAAAATTTAAAAACTGAAATTAGGTGAGGAAGAGAAAATTTTCTTATAATGCTCGAAAATATTGACCTTTTTAATGTGTTCAAATGCCCCTTAAATCGATCTGACAGACGAGCATTTTCGTAATACCTAAAAGGAGTACCATAAGTCTGTTAGGTTGAAAATTTATTAAAAATACTACGGCCTCTTCGGCCCTGGATCCAGGTATACCAGCTCAAAGTGATAAATAATTTACACTTTATATATATTTACTAATTATTTTTCCTGAAAACAAATAGTGCTTTGAGGAGACCGAATTTCATAACACACAGCATAAATATTATGTTCTGAATAAATATTGAGGCGATTATTAGATAATTCTATGACAGACCTTAATAGTTTTTTTAGTTGGCGGTACACAGCCCCTCTGATCAAATTGTTAACATATGTCTCAAACGAATGGCTTTATCTTACGAAAATTCTCAGAAATGGGACGTTTTCAACCTGAAGATGAGCAAACTTTGTCTATTTAATTAGGTACTAAAAACTCACGAGTAACCCTTTGCTTATCAGTTGATAATTAAATCAAGAAAAAATGTGACCTACAAATATATTAGGCCCCCAAAACATGTCAAAATTACACAGTTATATAGACCAAACATATCAATATTTTTGTAGGCCACCTTTTTTCTTGAATTTGTGACCAAATTATCTTACAATTATATATACACTGGGTGTCCCGTAAGTAGAGGGAATCATAGGAGTGATAGAAAACCTCAAGATCTACAATATAAAAAGTTCATATAAACAATTGGCCAATTTTCAGCAGAAAATAAGGAAATCCAAGTTTTGTGTTTTTTTAAATGAATCGTGTTTTTTTTTTTCTAATCGAAACCAATAAAGAAATAATTAATTTAAGTAATTAATAATTGCTTCGTTGTAAACAAGATAAAATATACTTTAAAAGAACATTGAGTTTATCGTTTTTAAAACCGTTGTTTATTTACACAGCACTTTTGAACGGCTAAGCTAAGCTAATTTCTCTTTTTAAAACAAAATGTAAATAATTTCCGATTTTTTTTAATCATCATCCAACTATACTACTGCTATCCCACTTTCACAAAAAAAAAAAAAAAATTCGTTGAACAAGCTTTAAGTTCGTATTGACTAAGTTTAGGTTTATTATGGAAAAACTTGAGACTCAGTTGTGTAAAAAAAGTATGATATTTCTTATCCTGTCAAGTAATGATCAAGTAATGATCTGGGATGTTTTTTAATAAGCCCAATTGCCCAAACACACATTTTATTTTTAAACAAAAATTAATTTGAAAATTGTTTTTCAGTTATTTTTCCTGTAAATCGGTTATAAACTGTTTTTCACCCAGAGCTCTATTACATGTATGGATCCATATTTATAAGTAACAAACTAAATGTTCCTGATCCTAATATTAACGTTTTCATTAAAATAATTGAAGCAATAAGCAGGTTTTTTTTTAAATTTATTTTAAATGTAACTTTTAGGACTAGAATCTTTTATTTTGTCACTGACTAATACAGATAAATTCCTTTAATAGAGATCTGGGTGAAAACCACGGCCTATAACCAATTTATCGAAAAAAAATTTGAAAAATCAATATTTTTCTAATGAATTTTTTAAATAAATAAAATGTCTGTTATTATAATAACACTAAAATGGGTTTATTATAATATATTCCACATCATGAAAAAACTGTAAATAAAAGCTTTACAAAAATTAATTGTAGTAAAACTGGAATAATTTTACTTGACAGGATAAAAAATATCATTTTTTTATACAATTTGAGCTTAATCCCAAATTTTGCCCTCATAAACATCAACTTAATTAATACGAACTTAAAGCTTATCAAACAAAGAAGTTTATGTAAAACTATGGTTACATTAGTATATAGTTGGATCACTGCTTTAAGTTTCTGACACCCCGCATTTGAAAATAAAAATATAACACTATATAATTTAAGCGAACAAAATGACTTTTTTAATTTCATCATCAAATTAATAGGTATATTTTGTAATTAATAAAATTGTTATTAATTAATTATAGTTTAAAATATTCCATCATCGTCACAAAAATTGCTATTTGCTAAATGACACATGATATAAGAATTAAGGAAAAAATTTAAGAGCATGTTGACTATTTTAAATGCTGACAATAACATTGGATGCTACAGAGTCATTGCATATTAAAAAATTACTTAAACAAATAACTCTTGAAAAAAAAAGCTCTGAATCATCTACAATCAAAAAGTCAATATAATTAATAACTAGAAAATTTAAACCTTTATTTCCTTGAAACTTTTTCATTGCAGGTCTATAGAAAAAAGTCTAGTGAAAACTTTAAATTCTTATTTAAAAAACAGTTTATTAAGAACAAAATAAAACCTTTTTATAATTATTTTATTATTGTCTACAAACAAATTATAATATTATTATAAATAGTTGTTATAAAATTTGTTTAGCTATAATTATTTTATTTTTAAAATTTCATTTGATAGTCCTGAATGTGCCAATAAATTGTTTTATATGTTTGTCGACCAAATTTATAAAATGAAGAAATCTTAAATATAAATTTAGAACTTGGCAATATTCAAATCAATTTATATTTAATGAATTAAACTTGGAAAACAATGTCTTCTTGTAACCACTGAAAACTTATCAGCTTTATTTATTTACTCATGAATTAATTGAGGATTATTATCTATACAAATTTATTAAATACTTTTATCAATTTATGGGTTTAATATTACATTTTTTTCTCTTTATATCTTCAGTCACATTATAATTTATGGGAATCCTTCAGGAATCTTATCTTTTATTCAGAAAATCGTATGATGTTTAATGACAAAAATGGATAAAAATATTTTAATAATTAATGATTAAAGTTAAGAAAAATTTAGTTTATAGTGGGAACAAGATTCTGAAACTTCAAAAACATATTAAAGTGATCTGAGTTTTGAACTAATAATTAACAAAGTAAGAAAATTGAAACAGACGACTAAATTAAGTATAGTGACTTTTACGATATTGTTATAAATTGCAAATCATTTATTTCAGAATTAAATGTATGGAAAGATGAATTATTGTTTCACAATATTATGTATATTATTGACTGAACTCATATCAATTTTTCATCTGATGTCTCCTGACTACTAATTTAGTTGATATAACTGACTTAATGTTTATATCAAGGTTATGTGATTCACTGATACATTCTTTTTTATTTATATTCAGAGCATTGAATAATATCATATCTTCAATACACATTCTTATTGTTCTTGTTTTTTTGTAGTATTGGTTTTGGGCTTAAAATAATTCATATATAAAAATACATTTAAGGAAAGTATTTCCCAGATTAAGATATATAACAAGTTGAGAGTGTTTCTACAGGTTTTTGAAATGGATAATTTTTAGGCTAACATAATAAAAAGTCTATCACTGACCATAAATATTACATTTTAAAAATATATCCTAAGTTAAGACTACAAAGACATCAAAGGATTGCAATGATGTTGAATAGTGTTTCTCATGTGATTAATAGTCATGTAGATTATTAACTTTTTTTAAATAAAAAAAAAAAAGTGTTGAATAATACATATTTAGTATAAAGTATTATAGATAATATAATACTATAATAATTAGAATATTAGTAGGTAATATAAAGTATTATAATAATAAAATGTTTAACGAACCCGAAGGTTCATTGCCAATATCATCAATTGCTGTCTACACACCTTCCTCTATCGTTCACCATCCAAACCTGTTCGTGCCAGATCAAACTTATCATAATCCTTAATATATATTATATAGAGCAAAAAGAGCAGATATAGACTCTAATTACAATTTACTTGTAAATTGAAAATGGATAATTTCAAATATAATTATTGCGGTGTTATATGAATTCTGTACATAGGAACTCATATGTATTTATTTTAAGAATAATTTAGTCCAGTAGAATAGATAGATCTAGTAGAATAATAGATATAAATATATTAAAATAGTTATATAATCGATATGACAAATATATAAAATTAATTAATAAAAATAATTATGTTAATAATAAAAACAGAAATATGGTTATTGTATTGCATATAAGTAATGCATTGTTTTAATAATTTATTGTATAAATCAAATATTATTATAGATTGAGTACATTTTTTTTTTGCATAAAAATTTAATTTAAATTTTTTATAAATATGAAGTTTTATTATTTGGGTTTTGAAAGTACGATATTTTCACCAACACCTTAAAGTAACAAAAAGACGATTATGTTTACAATTAATTATTAGCATTCATTTTTCGGAATTATTTTCAATATTACAATGTTGTTTAACAGTAAGTTAAAAAGCACAGAGATAAAAAAAATGTTCATATTGGGAATGTTAAAAATAAAATGTGAAGTATTATTTTTTTTTCCTTAAAATTATATAGTTTAGCATTCGTTTGTTTAATGTGCCAGTAACATAATTAAACTTATTCATATTTAGTTAAATTTTACAGGAATGTCCGGACGCAAACGCTACCTAGCGTAAGCTTTGCGAACTAGTGGATTCATAAGAAAGAAAGTAGATCGCGCTGTACTACTTAAATGAAATGATTTAATGCATTATTTAGTTATACGTATCTATTGTATTAACTTTTCTTTGTAGTTATTCTCAAACATTTTCATATTCCTAAATCAACATTTATTATTAATTAAATATTATTATTATATAGAATAAACATTTCATATTTTATTGATATTAAATTTATTAAATGAGTATAAATTATATTTTGAAATCTTGTTGTATAATTTACAAATATTTTCTTCTATGAATAACAGTAGTTGTTAATAATTATAATTTTTTTATATTTTAAAATTTAAATTTCTATGTGATAATTCCACAATGATATATCGAATCGCAACTAGATTTTGATAAAAAAACATAAAAATACTTCTTTGTGTAAAAATTATCACATTTTTTACGTTAACTTTAAAAATCTGCTCGTGTTAAAAAAATTATCGTCTTAAAAATCCTTTGTTTTTAAAATATGATTTAAAATTTTGCCATAAGCTTTGGATTAAAAAAAAATATGATTATTTGATTTTACTCTCTATTCCCATGAAACGACAAGTTCTTCTTCGTTTTTTTTTTAATTCGTCAGGGGTAACCTTATCAAATGCTCCTAAATGAACAATAGGTCGCTTAAGACATCAAACTAGGTCTTGGTAGGATATTTTTTTTTAAATGTAGTCAACCAGTGGAGTGGGTCAACAGAGCGAGGAAACTCGTTGAATATTATGTAACATAATAAAAATGATATCTAATTGTGGGTTGATGGTTGACTGTTGTGAATAATGAAGAGAGGGATGGTTGGGGTGATCAATCAGAAATAAATAAAATGATCATTGATAAATAATAGTTTGTTTCATCTATTGCTTATCAAAAATAAAATGATATTGGTTATTTTTTTTTTTAATATATAACATATATGTCTTAGGCACTAACAATATGATATAAAGTAAACGGATTGGACGGATAGATTATTTATTATTATGAATTCAACCCAAAGCTTGTGCATTTATTGACTAAAAATATGGCTTATATATATATATATATATATATATATATCACGTGTTTAAAGGAATAACATTTCGTTTACAAAATTTTATTTGGCTTAGATATTTTAGCGAGTCACACGCTGTTGTCCTTGATTAATGTCGAAGGCCTAATGTAATGAAAAATTTTAATCGGTAAAAAAAATGTTTTTAAAGCATTTTAAAACGTATATAATGTTAAGTTAAATATATAATGTTTTTAGCACCCATGGTATGTAGAACAGTAGACTGACTTCCGTCAATAATTCAATAATTATTAAATTTTATATAATCTTACTTATATTATATTATGATATTATGAAATAGAAAAGGAAGCACAATATAATGTACAAAGAAAATATTAGAAATAAAAGGTTCAAATTGCTGTTGGACAGGGGTGGCCATCCCCAACAAGGTCGATTCTGCATGAATCATCTCTCCTTTTCTTAAAAACTGTGGAAACGAATGTATAATTAGAAAAATCGTAGATCATAAACAATTAAATAAATATCTACAAGTCATATAGGAGCATCTAAAATTGTCTTGATCTACGGGCATTACCTCTATTTACTGGTTGTGGAAAATTAACACCTTGATGCACAGCTTGCGATCTAAAACTTATTCTTCTAATTTTCTCGAAGGCAATGTCTTGGATCACATCTGGGAATTGGTATGTTGGATATCGCTCTAATTTATACCCATTACATGTATTAATTTATTTGTTCTTCCATGGTTTCTTCTAAACCAAGTGAGCTTTACTAAGCCAGAGCGAAGTTGAGACGAATTGCAAGTGTCTCAAACCTGGGATCCAGCGATATCTCCTTGATGTTTCTCACTTTTCAAGGCGCATCTCGTAAAGATGGTGCCATTTTTTCATCTTTTCCTCCCTCCTGATGTTGATTCGCTGAGATTTGTCTACCATCTCATTTCTCGAAATTCCTACATATCTCGTCACCCATTGGAAAAAAGTAATTATTATTGGCTTTGTGCACTGTTACACAATAGCGGTTCCAGGATTTAATTTTGGGAGGGGGGCTTCTGCCCGAAAGCTTTTTTTTTCATAAAAAAAAACGATAATTGCTTTGGAAAAAAAGAAAGGAACTAACTACCTAGATAAATGGCGTTTAAGTGATTCCTAAAGTTCTTTTAAATGTAATTACACGAACAATAATAATTTAAGATATATTTTTTTCCATAAAACATGATTATATTTTACTATTTTGGGGAGGCTTCAGTCCCAAAGCTCCCCTCCCCCGTAGATCCACCCGTGCTGTTACACAAATCCAACACTATCATTTTAAAATAAATGTATGTTTATACTTTATTATGATAGATAAATTCCCTAATCCACAGGTAAAGAACGCCATGTCCATTTTTGTATTTGTTCGGGGAAGCCAATGTTCCATAACTTTAAGCAATTAAAATTTGTTCCTCAGTTATTAAATTATTTAATACAAAAATGGACATGGTGTCCTTCACCTTGGGGTCACTGAATACATGAAGTTTCTGAGTTTTTATGAATAACTATTTTGTCATTGATGTATGTTTTTTCGGTATATGTTATGGTGTTAAGGATATCCTCCGTACTCTGTATCTTGCACAGGTATACTATTTTATTGGAGATTAAATTTTTTTTAATGATGTAGAGATGGTTGACAGTTGATATAATATGAGAAGGAGTTAATCGGGGTGTGCGGTCAAATAAATACTAAATTAAAATATAGTAATTATATAATTTTTGCCGACGTTTCGACCCACTTTGCAGGTCGTCTTCAGGTCTACAAAAGATACAAAACATGTTGAAAATAAAAAATAAATATAAATAGATATGAAATAAGAAGAAGTTGTCAGATACAGAAATAAAAAGATGATATCAGAGATATAGTGGGTGACAATGTAGTTAAAATATTAAGTATTATATATGTAGAGGATGCCATCTTTTTATTTCTGATATCATCTTTTTATTTCTGTATCTGACAACTTCTTCTTATTTCATATCTATTTATATTTGTTTTTTATTTTCAACATGTTTTGCATCTTTTGTAGCCCTGAAGACGACCTGCAAAGTGGGTCGAAACGTCGGCAAAAATTAAATAATTACTATATTTTAATTTAGTATTTATTTGACCGCACCCCCCCGATTAACTCCTCATACATTTTTTTTTTTGGTTTTTATATATTTTAAATTTTTTTTTACTGAATCATTTTTATTTATTCAACTTATATCCAAAGTCACCTCCCTTTGAGCCGCTCCCTGACGGTGGACCTTCATACAAGGATTCAAAGGTATAAATGTAAAGTTAATACGCGATGGACAATAACGCAAGCCACTACACAAAGACCATTGTATACACTGATAGCATCTCCCGTTGTGTACGTGAACGGTAGTCTACAATTCAAATGAAGAAAATACTAACACGTATTGGTCGAACGATGCCAGAATTCGGTTAAACAAAAAGATACACGAGGATCAGAATGTAGAATCGAGCCTGGTTCGCTTTGATATTCCCCAGTGCGCCCGAGTGGATGCTTGGGAGACGTGATATCCTGCTTGGTGCACACCAAGGCTTCCAGTAATTTTCATGTTCGGGTTTGTTTTAGTAGCTGACTTTAATAGAAATGAGAGTTCATTTGTTAGGAGAAAATCGTTCGTTATAGATCTGTTGAAAAATTCGAGAATTAAATTAAATTAAATTTCAAGTTTTGAATTCGGATAATTTTGAATTATCCTTAAATGAACTTATATAGGAGTGACTAAAAGAGTTCAAGTAAAACCATAAAATTTTTTGAGTGGGACACATTTTGACTCGTATTTTCGTATGTTACAATATTTATAGAGGGGTTTAATTCTGAGAGGTTTCAATCAAGGAACAAAGCGAAGAATATGTAACCGTTTCATAAACCAAAGTGTGTTTGTGTATGATGTTCAATTTTTTATAATTTTACTGTCACTTATTATTTTTAAGAAGGGAAAAGCAACAAAATTTCTTGAGAAGGGGTCGGGAGTCAAACGTATTCGATCTTGGAGTGGGGAATGAGTACCCCTCACTCATACAATTATGTATCAGTAATAAATAAGACAGTAATAAATAATTTAATAAAGTTTATTTATTTATTTTTTTAAATTCTAACCATCGCCTAACTGCTTTCTCACAAATTTACAAGATGTTAAAAAAAAATAAATAAACCTCAAGTAAATATTTAAAAATTTACTTGAATAAGTATTCGATTTGTTGATATTAAAAAATAAATAAAAATGACGATTTTAGTTTTTTATTGGCCTTTTTTTTTTACTGTTACTGTGCGAACAACAGATTTCTACATGATGATTCACCACTTTTATTCGAGTAGCTTAATCATTGAGTTTCTCACGATTCCCACAATCAATCTATTGCTGTCTCTATCTGGGGAATGATAATTCCTAACTCCACTCCAACATATTATGAATGTGACTCTTAACTGAATCCTTCGATTAATGTCTCCTTAAATTAGAACAACTATCATTTATATATATATATATATATATATATATATATATATATATATATATATATATATATATATATATATATTCTAAATGGGAGCTAGGGTAGCCTTGCGGGCCAAGGCACTTGCAATAGGTAATCAAAGTTAAGCAATGGCGAGCGTGGCTATCACTTGGATGGGTGACCGTCCACCGTGAAAGCCACGCTGCCGAGATTCCTCCCCCCGGGTATGTGAGGCCCGTCAGGCTACTGGAGACAACTCACACCGACCGGGCTTAGGATTGATGACCCTACCCCATACTTTAAATCGCGAATCGGGGTGTGGTCTAGGGAACCACACTCGCGGTCAAAGATCTTCATGGTCTGTAGCTCCAACCGAAAAAAGCAAACAATTTTATATACTAATATTAGATTGAAATATATATTGAACGATAATAAGATTACGTTATGCCATTGCTGACCGGTTATACATGCCTGTTAGTAATCTTGTTAGAGATCTCAGTCCATTATTCTATCACATCTTCTTTTCCCAGTCCCATCCTTTATGTTATCTGTGTCATCTAGCACCTATAACTCCTCGTAGGGCGTACCGAATTTGACTTTCAAAGTGAAGAAAGTGTAAAAAAGAAAAGAAAAAAAAAGAACCCCAAGTCAGTAATGAGGGGCAGTTAATCAAACTTTGAAGAAGTCGCCCCCTGAATATCGGAATATAAAACGCTGTCCTTTCTCCATTGTTTCGGCCTGCGCGGGGCTGACTGCCAAGCAGGCTGGTTGTCTTCAGGGACACAATCCCATTGTACAGTAAATTGGGGAGTCTAGAAGGTATGCGGTGCGTTTCCGATGAGGATAATCGGAATCAAGAGTGCTCTGCAAGAGGTTGAGGGACAACACGTGTTTTGACATCGGTAACTTCTGCAGCTGTATGATCAATCTTATAATTTCAGTTGACAAATTTCCATTTGCGAAATATACTTATCGAGAAAAATCTTTACATTCCTCATTCCGTTCATATCGCTTTCTACAGTTAATTAAAAATTAATATTTTTAATTCTTATATAAAAACAATCGATATATTTTAAATAAATAAATAAAACTAGCATATCTCTCAAATTAGATACCGATCCTACTCCCTAATGCGTTTGATGTCTAATGGATACATCTCCTCCATTTATCTTTTCAACAGATTTTCAGTACTTCAAAGACTAACATTTAAACCAAAGTTTTAATTTTTTTTTAAATTCATGTCACTATTACTGTTGTCCTTATATATGACAGATTGTAATATATCTCAATACAAAATTTTCGAAAATTTTTATTTAAATTTAAACACGTGATAAATATATCATGGCAACTATAGCAGCTAAGAAACATTCGGTAATAATTACGATTTACATTGTGAACATGATATTTTTGATGATACTGTAATCAACAACACAAAAAAATTTAATCGCTTTTTAATATTTTTAAATTAAAAATCAGAAAAAAATAGAACCTTAGCGATGGAGCTCCTGTCCTCACGACTTTTTAAAATTTTATTTTAATAAGTTGTAATTTACTTTTTCGCTTTTATTGTTACTCATATTGTTAATTGACAGTATTTAACTTTTGAAATGTATCTAAAAAAATTAAAATAGGAACAAAATTATAGATCTCGTAAAACCAGTACCTGTTACGATTCGTTTATTGATATAGTCCGTGGAACAGACCGCTTTTTATCAAATTATTAACATCTACCTGAAACTTCGTAAATAGTTTTATCTCATCGTAACCTACAACTCTTTTATTTACGAAAACTCTTGGAATGGGGGCGTTTTCAATCTGGAGAGGGGCAAGCTTTGTCTATTTAATTAGGTACTTAAAACTCGTAGATACCCATTTGCTTTCTGCTATAATTGATCGTAAGATACGTTGATTAGTAGTAAAAACTCGTAATTACACATTTGCTTTCTTCTTGGATCATAAGATAAATTGATCAAAAAGGTGGCCTACGGAGGTATCCTATCAATTAACAACGATCCATCAATTGCATCCCAAACTCTCCAATTACACATCACAAGTCTTGAGAATCGCGTCATAACTAGAGGATTAAAATAAACTCCAGTAAATCCCATCAAATTACCTTTACCCTCCGTCACAAACCTATGACTTTCTGCCCTAATGTATCCTTTAACAATACCCCACTTATCTTTGTTGAACAAATCCGATACCTAGGACTTCACCTGGACAAACGACTCACTTGGAACTGGACACTCGACGTTTTCGACTACTCCAGCACTCACTAGCGAAACGCTCTAAACTTCCACTGACTTACAAAAGACTCATATATATGACAATAATAAGACCTATTTGGATTTACGAAATTGAGCTTTGGGGCTCCACTAAACCATCGAATTCCTTTAGTATTCAATCCTTACAATCCAAAATCCTCAACGCTCTTTCCTTTGTCACAAATAAAATCACCCATAATGACCTTAATGTTCCATATGTTTCCGATTTGGCCCAATCCAGATACCTATCCTTCCATAACAAACTTCAGAACCATCCGAACCCTCTCTTTTTGAACCTTACTTCCTCCTCGATCCCTGATAACTATCCGAGGCGTCTAAAAGAAGCTGGCCTCGTGATCTTGTGTTAATTTATTATTTGAGTTCTACTAGTGGGTAGTTTCTCAACAAGCGATTTCATGTTATAATATTCCTGAGTGCCCATTTACAAAATGTATTTTTTTTTTTTTTTTATAATACAGTTGTAAATATCAATCAATAAAAAGAAAAAAAAAATAGTTTTCAATGCTAAAACATAGAAAGTCCACCTAAATGACACAAACTCTTTTATTAATCAAATTCATTTATAATGATTTTCATGACATTTTGATTTCACAAAAGGAAAATTCATTGTTCTTATTGATTTAAGTATATGAAATGTCAATGACTTTTTCGCAATAAACCGAAGATATGAAATTAATTATAAATTTTCTGTTGCACGAGCCTGTACAATTAATTAAAACAGGTTTCCAGCTCGTTTTAAGTGTTTTATAATAACTACTATTTTCCCACAGTGTAATTTTGTTCGTAAGTACTAAAGGTAGAAAGTTAAAGATTTAAAGACAGTTTGAAAACTGTCCGGTCTACATGACTTGCTACTTTGGAGACGTATGCATGGCCTTCCGAAGAACTTTATTTTCACTAACGAACTACAGCGAAGCTTGGAGTAATGGTTGGGTAATGGTTTCTCAGTTTCGTTTCGCTTTTACTAAAGTGTAGATTGATGTTTGCCTATGCTTTCTCTCCCGATTGTTTATAAATCATGTACACTCAGCGTAAGGAGGAAAATAATTTTTTGAGGGTGAAGTAAGCATCTTTTTCTGGTATTTTGTTTATTGCATGTATCCGCTGATTTCCGACATTTCCTACCAGGCTTTTTAGCTGTATTGGACGATATTGATAGGAACAGTGGCTTTTGGATTAAAGATGGTTACATAGCTTTATCAGATCTAGGTGTTTAAAGCTTCTATTGTCCTTGTTGTGACATGATATAATGCTATTCAACAGTTTTAAGATAAAAAACAAAAGAAAAAATGCTTTACGCTTTACAGACACATTTTAATTAAATATATATTTTCATACATGTAGGTCAGGACTTCACATTATTATAATAATAAAAACATTCATATTGATCACAACGGTCCTACTTTATTTTATTTTTTACACTGGCG
The DNA here is from genome assembly GCA_928085145.1 of Nezara viridula. Lineage (NCBI taxonomy): Eukaryota > Metazoa > Arthropoda > Insecta > Hemiptera > Pentatomidae > Nezara > Nezara viridula. The sequence goes on from OV725082.1 coordinate 89,763,104, forward strand.
TTTAAGCCCTTAGGCCATTTTCATAGGATGAAATCATTAACAAATAAAAAAAAAATATTACAACCTAATCATACTTTTCCTACAATTATTAACAATTTATACTTTTAAAACAATTACAATGAATTGCCCTTGTCCTCCTAACTTGATCAGTCAAATACTAAACCTCCCTCTGTAAGGGTATGTTTATTTTAATTTTAAATATCTTTAAACTTCTAAATAACATTCTTAACAATTAAAAATTTAATTAGTATGCTATTAGTCCGTGATAATCTTTTTATCGAATTATTAATATCCGCCTGAAACTTCGTAAATAATTTCATCTCATCGTGTTCTACAACTATTTTATTTATGAAAACTCTTGGAATTGGGGCGTTTTCAATCTGGAGAGGGGAAAACTTTGCCTGTTTAATTAGGCACTAAAAACTCGTAAATACCCATTTGCTTTCTGCTTTAATTGATCGTAAGATACTTTGATTCGAAGTATACCAGGTGTACTACATGCCAACAACATGCAGGTCCAATTTTTAGTTTCTGAGATATTTTAATCCATATGCAAAAACACTTCAATTAGTCGACTCCAGCCGACTTTACCCGACCGTTACACATCGGAGATCTGACGGCTCAATCTAATTTATTCTCTATAAAAAAAAAGTGCAATACTTGCCTATAGAAGTTTATACTTAGAAAAAGTGTTTGTAATGTATCATCAGCAGCATATCACATAATAATTAACTCTAGTTTAGCATTTGATTCAGTCAATTTAATATCTAATATTCTGTTTCTTATAATAATGCTCTTGGTCTTGAAGAAGCACAAACAAATAAGTAAACCAGTTCCAGTGAGGAGAACTGATGTGTATCATATGTAATGTATTTCTCTCTTTTCTTTCCTCTTTCTAGGAACATGTGTTCGCCATTACATAAATTAAAAAAAATAAATAATTAACTAGAGCTGTTATCATCCCATTAAGTAATGGAATACATTACATAAACGTTGGCTAATGTATAATGAACAACCGCTGGGACGTTTTAAGATAAATGATGTGCTTCTAAACTCCGACACGGCATCAGGTGATGTAACGAGTTTCAGGGATGTCACCGCTGTGCGAAATTATACGTCACAGTTACACTGACGGTTCGAATCATAAATCATCTGTAGGAGTATATGTTTGGAAAACTGATCGTTTTCATCTAGATCGCCATACTACGTCCTTGTACTTTAATGTCAGTGTACAGAATCGTTCTATAACATGGTATTGGAGGGTGATATAATAATATTTGGATTCTGGTCTTCAAACTGTCAGACATTAATTTAGTTACATGAGAGAATTAGTTAATTTTTTATCTTATCGTTAATTGTTATTGTTGTTATATGTAACATTTCAAAATAGTAAATGTTTTTTTGTTGTTTAGTAAATATATTTAGGAACTAGTGCTTCATTTATAGTGGACATATAAATGAATGAATTCCCAATGGTAATGTAGCAAGCAAGCTTCCAATCCTTAAGAATTTTTATTGCTCTCTATTCTTATAATAAGAGGTCAACTCTTGCCATACATTGTCACTGTCGCATGATTAATGCATCTATAGACACGAGGAGAAAGTTAATGTGAAATGCATTGTTTATCTTTTCATTGATTCAAATATAAAATTTACTATTATGAACAATTTTAATGATTTATCTTAATAAATAAATAATAGTAATGAACATAGAAAAATTAAAAACAAATAAGTTTTTATAATGACTATTATTTATTTTACCACTATTTAAACAGTGTTTCAATGCTTACGTATAACAAATGTATAATCTATTTATAGCTTTATTTATTGTGTTGGTTATATTCATTTAAAACAGAAATCCTCAAGTTACGTACTGACACATTCGTCTTATCAAAGTGTCGGTTCCTAGATAGCTAGTCCGTGCTAATTGTGAACTTTCATGGAGAAAAAAATTCAAGAAAATTTTAGCTCGATGGAATTCAAGAACTTCACGATATAAAGGCAAGGAGGTTAAGATGAGCGGGGAATATACATAGCTCGGAGCAATCCATCAAGAATCCTCCATACAACAAAGAATGCCACAATAGTAGGCTCAATCATGTCTTATTTCTTTGGATTTTTGTTGATAAAAAGGTTGTTGGTTAGGATTAAAACATTCACAATGCTTTTTTTTCCCTTAAGTCTTGTCAAAGCAAGTCCTATTTTGCCAGTATATTACTATGCTTCTTAAGTTTTTACTAGTTACTTGTTGAAATTGATTCCGAAACACAAATATTTTATATGAAAATTATAATGTTTATATCAAATCTTAAAATTCTATACCGATGGTCTTAAATTTTTTAATGGCTATGTTAACTTGTACTTTTGATTGGAACTAATATAATAATTTAATAGTTTTATAGGCTTACAGAAGTTAAGCCTTAAAGTTTATGGATCTCAAAAGAGCTTAAGGGACTTAAACAGGTGCATTTATCTCCTTTAAGATTTTTCCTAATCTACGAGCATTATCTTTTTTGGTTGATCTAAGACACCTAATACTATCATCAACAGCTTGGGACCCTAAAACTAATTCTCCTTAGTTTATCGAACCTCTTGCATTGGAAGGCAATGTGCCTTGTATCCTCCAGGCATTGGCATGTCCGGCAGTAACCATTCTTACCTTGACCCATTACATGTAGTAATGTATTTGTTCTACCATGGTTAATTCTGAACCCGGTCAGCTTCACTAGGTACGGCGGTCGAGATGAAATTGTTGCAAACCATGTAGTGAACGCTATCTTCGGATGAACTGCGTGTTGGTCCTTACCCTTCGAGGCACATTCCTAGTATTAGAAATGCTGTCATTCCTTCATTGCCTTTCCCCTCACTACTCTCATTAAATTTGATTTAAAACATTGTTTCTGTACAGCGGACTACATTATTGTCTTTTTTTAGGGAAAAAATTTTCTCATTGACTCATCTTTCTTCGGTCCTTCAGTCCAAATATTAAACGCTTCAAAATATTTGAATAGCTTAAGGCGTTGTCTTTACTTAATTCTATGATGGAGATTAGGAAGGATGCCTGATTCCTCGAAATATTTATCATTAGCGGGATGAACTAGGTCACGAATTCCTCGTGATCGTCGATTGGACTGCACTATTTCTCATCCTCGCCTGTTAATAATCCTTCCGCCGAGAACAATATTGAACGTTTATAAGAATAGACAATATGTGAGGGCTCTCCTATGGATGGGACACGCCCCAAATACCGGCCCGTGAATACAATAGGCCCTTATCCGTGATGGCTGGAAATTACAAGATGAGTATTCAAATTTCCTCTTTGTCGAAGCCATCAATGCTCCCCTCCGCCACGCCGCACGCCGCCCTCCTCTTCGTCTAATCCACCGCCGAATATTCATTTGTCAATTGTCTCCCTGTCGTAATCTGATTTAAATAATTGTCCCCATCGCTCATCAATGTGAGTTATGCACGCCGCAGAGTATAATTGCTGGGGCTTCTTCCTAAGTGTAAATTAAAGTGATGATTTGCCGCACTTCGATATAATTGCCGTAAGACCGTATGTGAAATTAGACCGCTGATTAAGCCAGAAGTAGTTTTTGGAGCGAAAAGTTCTTTGGGAGCGCTTAGGACTGTATTCTTCGAGAAGTGAATGAGACTGAGCAGTGTAAGAGACTCGGCCATGTAACCCCCATTTGGATAAAGTTGATTCAAGACTATTTTTTTCATTTGGACTAAAATATTTCAGAACCTAAAAATCAAACCTGCATGCTGTAACTAACATAAATGTTCATCGTTCCATTCATTCTCTTTGATACTCACTATAATTTAAAATTGTATTTTGACATGACGTCGAGTTAGAAATTGGAAAATGGAAAAAGACAGCACCAACAAACTAAATAAGTAGATTAATTTATACACCATTATAATCGCACACATTGTAAATGTTATTACTTTATGAACATGGAACAAAAAAAAAAATTTATTATTAATAATCCCGCCTTGTTTTCATATCTATCGCGTTGTCTTAAACACATCGTAGTTTTTTTTTTTTTTAATTTATTCGGATAAATATTAGAAATATCTTATTGAAAAATATGTCCTTGAAAATTGAATTAAATTTATTTATTTATGAATGTTTTTGGCTCTTCAACCATCTGGGTCATTTTCGCCCTATATTACTATTGGATCAACTACTACGTAGGCATACATAACATACATAACTACAGCTAAAAAATACAAATAAAAAATACATAAAACATGAATTAGATTTAATTTCCTGAAAATCGATTAAAGAAAAGATTTGAGTAGGATTTCTTTGATAAATTAAAGAAATGAAAACTGGCTTGTGGACGATCACCTTAAAAATTTCAATTCTCTCTAAAATAGCTAATCAAAAACTTTTTTCATTCAAACAATAATTTCTGAAAAAAATAGAGGGGAAATTGAAACTTAAACTTGTGTGATGCAGTAACCAAATTTTTTTACACTTAATTTTATCTTTTCTCTCTCTTTCAACCCTTTCTGGCACCGGGATTTGAACTCGTTATATATCGTACGAAATCCATCAGCTGTAACTTCGTTAATAGTTGTTCGAAATGAACGATTTTGATATATTTTTGTAGGGAATTATATCACCTGACAGACAGACAAACCAATGGCAGAAAATACGTTTTTCGGACTCGGGGCGCTCTGAAACTTATAGATACGTCGAAAACCGCAAATCGGGAATTTTGCGGATTGCAATACTTTCCATTTACCTAGTATAGGTAGGAAAGTAAAAATAGATCCCTAAAAGCAACATTGTTCCTGTAATTACAATTTTTATTTTTGGCAATTTTTCAATGATTAGTAAATATCAAATCATATAGTTAATTTATTTTTCTTCCAGATTAATTACGGTTTTAGAAAAAATAAATCATATTCTTGATACGCTATTGATATGTATTAGTGATAAGGGTAGTAGCAATACAATTTAAAACTAGATCCAAACCGTTACTGGAATTAGCTAGGATAAATACGATTGTTCTATGAAATTAAAAATGTGAATATATACATTTGTTAGTATTAGTATTCTATTTCAATAATTTTGAAAACTAACCTGAATCATGTTTTGGGCAGAATTTTGTAAGACTGCCTTGAACTTAAAAAATAGATCCTCATCAAGTACTGAAACCAACACTTTTCATGTTGTTAAAAAATATTTATAAAAATAAACAACTTTAAATTGAAACTCAATTTTTTGTGATTTAAGCAGTGTTAGGCAGCGTTCATGGTTAAATCATAGATACTAAATAACCTATGTGCTGGCTTTGCGTTCTCCCATATCCATAGATCGTAAATTAGTCTCAAGCCCATCACGGTTGATTTTCTGAAGAAATATGAACACTCCTTCGTATTTTTTTCTGCCCCCTCCCAAATTTGTGCTGACTAGGCCTGAACTTCCTGGTATATCGTCTGAACCACGAACCCCCGACGTCGGCCTGCAAAAAATCCTCCCCAGTCCGTCTGCTACGTGGTGGAAGTTCTTGGGGAAATGGCGGTGCTTTAGGGGTGGCCTTATCTCATCTACGGAGGGGAAGATTTCTGCAAATATTGATTTCCTACGATTGCTAAGTACGAAACCGACGTTTCTCAGACTTATAACTTAAGCGCCGCAGTTGACTCTTCCAGACAATCTATATAGCGGGGCAGAAGTAAAAATAAATAAATAAGTAAATATTTTTATAAAAATTGGCTCCAAAGATGTGCTTATACGTCGGTGTAATTAGAAAAGAGGAATTAATCGAAAAAATACAAACAATATAAGTAATATGGCAAACATTGAGAATTGAGAGCCAGGCTAAATAATATGCCAAAAGTTTCAAGAAAAATCTCATAAAGTTATAAACAAAATGAAAAGTACTAAAAAAAATATTATCCTAAAAACTTTAAATTAATTTATGAAAAAAAAGTTTTACATATTACTTTTGTATAGTGTATCCCAAATGCAAGACAGAGACGGATCTTGGTCTTGCAAACTCCGTCTTGGTCTTGGACTTAGTCTTACGCAAGAGTCTCGCAGTTGCCTATTAGCTTGTTACTATAGAGACATGACTGAAATTTTATATATAGAAGAAACCTAACTAAGCCCGTATGAAAAATTATAAGAGCTAAATGCAAAAGTATATTGGTTATATCAATTATTTACATATAGTAAACTAAAATTTTCAGGTATTAGTAACTATTTTGGGTTAATTTTTGTTCAAAAAATCGATTTGTTTTTAACACTCTTGGTCTTGGTCTTGCAACAGTTAGGCGGCTTTGCTCTTGCAAAGTGCATGACCAAGACCTATTTTGGGCAACAATACTTTTGTATAACTTTCGTTTTGTTTGTATCTCTTACTTACATAAACATCAATAACTTTTGTAGTGCCAATTCCGTTTTACTCTATGTATAGAAAAGAAATTATTTTAAACGCTTTAAAATATAAATTGACGCATTAGATTGAGGAAGAGTTTAAAAAAAAAATCAATAATGTTTCAACTTATGAAATTAAAGACAATTATCAAGATATTAGTTTAGTTGTTTCAAAAGTATTTGATGTGGATTCCATAATTTCCTTTCTTCTTAAGCTATCTTTTTAACAAATAGCCACTTTTTAAACAAATAGTCAAATTTTTAGTTAAAAGTAACGATATCGGCCTCATTTCAGATTATTATCCTTTGACTTATTCATCGAGTTCATTTTTTTTATATTGATGAATTAAATCGAAAAAGTATTCAAAAGTGCTGAAAAGCAACTTTATGTGCCTGTGTTCGATTTGATTCAAGATAATTCTGTTTTGGTATTGTCACATATAATATAAAATAATTGAATTATAAAATTTTGTTTAACTTTAAACTTATGTCTTTCTTATTTGGTTTCATTAAAAAAAATCTATTTTATTTCTAGCGGGATTTTTTATCTTGCATATATTTTTTTAAATTTATTTAGACATATAATAATCTGTTTCGTGGACAATAATGAACAATGGACAATGAACACATTCACACCATATATACTGAAAATATAAAATTAACAAAAGTAAAATAATAACCAAATAATAATAAAAAAACTACGTACAATAAAAAATAAAATAACCTAAAGATTAGTAAATTAAAAACATAAAAACACAGTCATATCTATATAAAATATATACAATCAGGTAGGGAACCCCAAGCCAGGCTTCTCCTATCAACTATAGAAGGAAAAGCAGGACTCTAAGAGATCCCCGCGCTACTCTCTCCAGAGCGTCACTGGATCTTGCATATTAAATGACAGCTGTGGTCAGATCCCTCTTATTTAACTCTCAAATTCTTTTAAAATAAATAATACCGAGTCTTAAATTAATTGACTCGTAATGTACGTTCATACTTGCATGTAGATAAAAGTTTAAAAAATGATGTTTATTTAGAATATTAGGTAATAAGTGCAAAAACTAAAATTATTCCTAGGCGGAAATAAACAATTTATTTTATGAACCAGATAATCGGTTCATTTTTTATTGCTTGCTTAAGTTAAAGACAATTTGTATTAAATTATTTTTATAATCGATATTTTTTAAAATTATAAATTAAATGCACGCCACAAAATCATAGTATTTTTATATGAACCCACAACTTTGAACTTAATACTTCGCCTGTCTATGCAAGTTCCATCAGTGTACTACACTCTCAGTGTAGTCCTAGCTTCGTACTGATGCACTTCGCAAAGATTATTAAAATTGTTTCTTATAAGATAAGTTCATTACATCACCTAATGAATTGCCATTTTAAACTATCTGAGAAACGAACACAGAAATAATTTTACAATTTTTAATAAGATACTGGTATGGAATTTTAAATAAATAAATACTGTCAGTTAAATTAATCTATTATTAATCTACGCACTCTTTTCTTGTGTATAATTATAAATTATAATGTACACGATGAAATAATTTTATTTTCATGTTGACTCACTACTTTGAACTTTACACTCTACCAGTGTGAGCAAGTTCGAACATGGTACTTCTCCCTCACTATGGTCTCAGCTCCAAACCAGTCAACTTCGCTACGACTGTTTAAGTTATTCCTTATAAAAGAAGTTTATTGCATCTCCTGATGAACTATGATTTTATACTATTTGAGAAATGAACGTAAAAGTTTCTTTACAATTTACTATATGGTACTGATATGAATTTTAAATAAATAAATACTGCCAGTTAAATTTATCTATTATTAATTTACGCAAATATATATTTAACAATGGCATTATGACGTAGTATAACAAAACGTTTCTTTGCAATATACAACAAGGCTCTGGTATGATTTTATATTTAATCGATTCATGACTCACGCATTTATTATGTTCTTCATTATTATAAATTATGGTAATTATTTATATGAGAACCGCGCTGGTTACGCGTGGTTCACAATCAGTTCGATCACACTTGTTCATGAAACGCCAAAAACAGTCTTTCGGGTAAACCCGGAAGCATTCAGCACTACATGAACAATTCGTGCGGTCCTCATATAAATAATTAACTATACATTATTTCCACCACAATGAAGTTATTTTTTTTTAGTGAATTTTGAAGTTTAGACTGCCTGTTTGTGCAAGTTCAAATATCTTACTTCACCCTCAGTGTAGTCCCAGCTCCGAACCGATATACTTCACAACAATTGTTAATGTTATTGCTTAAAATTAAGTGATTTATCTCTCTATGAATTTAAAATATCTGATAAACGAACGCAAAAGTTTCTTATTTTTTTATTTATATGTTTTATAAGCCCATTCCTTGAAGAGTAATATTTCATTCTGTCACATTCAAGGACATCGATAATACATAGCTAGAATAGTTCATTCACACTCTATGTACAATAAATATAAATAAATTAAACTGAAAAATAATAATAATAAAAGTTAATGCGTATAAACAAAAAGAAACTAAACTGACCAAAATGAGATATGATATGATTTTAAAATAGATGATAATGCCATTAATCTTATATGGAAGTTAAAATTTTATTTCAAACCGTGCAATAAGTAATATTTATGTGAATTACTCAACTTTCTGCTTGCTATTTTATTCATTTTCTTTTTACCCTATTCGAATTTAAACTTTTTTTTGTGTTTAGTATATGAGCCATTAGTCCGACAGAAGGACTAACTCCGATTTCAACATTTTTGAGTAAAATCATTTTAGTGATATTTCTAGTTGGAAAATTTATAAGTATAATGCAGACAGTGGAGTAAGTTGATTCCAGAGTAGGCCAGACCAGTGATAAAATATAGAATTGTGAATAAAAGTATAAATTTTCCCACTAGAAATATCATTAAAATTGATAATAAGAAATATTGAAATTGGAGTTAGTCATTCTGTCAACTGAAATGCTCATATGAAGCAATTGTTCATTTACTCTCTACTTTACAATATTGGTAATTTGTATTCCAAATAAGTACAAATAGTATAAATATTATTCTGTTATAATTATTTGGTTTTATACTATTTGCAGTTTTTTTTTAATTTAGTATTTTTTTTTAACCATGTATGGTATACTTTATTTTACATATTGGATCTTCATTTATATTTATGTCAGTATTGAAAATAGCGATATATATATATATATATATATATATATATATATATATATATATATAAATATAGAGAGATCCTTCAGTATAGGATAGGTTAGAATAGTATTTTAATTGTATACCTTTACACATACTTAGCATCGACACCGTTATGCAATACTATAATCTACCATTATTTCCTAATTAACTCGATAAAGATTATGATAGATTTTAATTGAATAGATATTACAACCGAGTATCTCGGTTAGGCTTTTAATAAGGATTAACTCTTCCTCTTTCTAAAACCTTTTTCCTTGTTATTCCTAACGCTTGGGTTGGCAATTGGAAGCTGGGTTTGACAAGTGCCAATTCATATTATGCGGTTCATTTACTTCATTTTGTTTATTTATTTGTTCTGTTTTCTATTCATTAGTAATAAAAGTAAATCGAGATTACCTTTAAAAGGGAAATCTGATCTGAGACAAGCTGTACATTTTGGAATCAATTTTGTCAATAGGTTCAAGAGAATAATTTAGAAATGAACTTTAATAATATCATATTGTCCATAAAGCTACTGTTAGTGCAAAAGGTCATATGTAAAAATTGATTTTTTTTTTACAAAAGAGCTCATAAAAATTGATTATTTCTTTATGATTTATTAGTATTGTTTCATGTTTTATTTGTCTAGACTGTTTTCCATAGTAGCAAATCATAAAATGTCACATACTGCACCTATCGAATCGGCATTTTTAATATCGGTTTTTAATAAGAAAGAAAATGGTTTATTTGCGATTATTTTGTTATGTACGATCTTTATCACTAACAATAGCGATAAGTAATTTACGAGAAACCTATGGTTTTAACAAATGAAAATATTGGGATAAATATATTTTTTTAAATTCAGATTTACGATTTGTGTTTGTAATTATAGTTGATTTAATATATTAAAATACATTAAAACGAATAAACATTGATACCATCCTAATCTTGTTATTATTTTTATTAATGATGACCTACAAGTGCCATTAACATTTTCTTTGAAAGCGAATATATTATGTTTTTAATTCGTTTGTTTAAATACGAATGTCCTGTACGTAAATGGGGATATTTCGAGGTATTAGTCCACCTTAAGCGCTCCAAAAAAGTTTATATAAACTATCAACTTTTCACATAAAACAGGTATTTAAAGATGTGTTTTTTTAAATAAGTAACATTTTTTGATGAATAAAAAAGCGATAATTAAAAAATACTTAATTTAAGTAATTGGACATAGTTTTTTAGTAAACCAGGCAAAAGTTAATTCAAATATAAATAGTATTTCCTTTGTTAAAATTATTTTAAGGGAATTTTAATTGGCTAAACAACAGTTCGGTTTTTAATAAGAAAATGTTTTTTTTTGCGGTTATTTTTTCATCATCCAATTGGGCTACTGATAACCTACTTAAAAACCTCCTTGTTTAACATGCTTTAAGAACAAAAATGATTTAGTTGTAATTTTTGTCAAAGTAACTTGAGATGCAACTCTTTATGATACAATATTGATATTATCATCAAAGTGAATTGTTCCTCATTGTTTTAAGCGACCAAATAAATATTAATAATTTTGATAAATACATTTATATGAAAATAATTCAAGAAATGGTAAGGTTTTATTTTTTCTCAATTGTTAACTGATACTAATAAACTATTACTTTAAATTCGTAATTATGTCTTTTGTGTCTTGTATCAAGACGATTTCCATATGCTCTATACTGCCAACAAACGTTTTTCAGCGATATTTATTATCTAGAATTAATTTATATTTAATTATTTAGGTTACGAAAATTTGAAAATTAAGTTGAATTTATGTATATTGGTATGTGTATTTACTGACAAATAGGAATATAGACTGTAAAATATAAAAAAAACATTGTAGGCTCCATTAGCTCTGCCTAACCCATCGTAGTAAAGTGTGTATGTGAGAAACCGTTTTTGTGTAGAGTATTGGGTTGGCAAATAAGTCCTTTTGGTTTTTCATAGTTAAATAAAACTTCTATGTATTATATACATAAAATTTATTATATTCTACAATATATTGAACATTATTTTATATGACTTTTTCCTATCTTTCCACTAATTGTTTAATGTTCATAGAATGTCTGGAGTTTATTGTTAAAAAACTGATCCAAGTGGTTTTTGATGTCCTCTTCCTTTTGGAATTTCTTCCCATTCATGGAGTTCTGCAGGGATCGGAATAAGTGGTAGTCACTTAGAGCTAGGTCTGGTGAATAGGAAGGGTAGGGAAAAAGAGCCCATCCAGACCTCAATAATTTATTGCGAGTGACCAATGAGGTGTGGAGCATAGCCTTGTCTTGGTAGAACACAACACCCTTCCGATCATTTATAACTCTTCAGGATTTTCTCCAAATTCGATATTACTATATCTGTTGGAAAGCTAAATTGCTGATCTTCAAAGCCGTGTGAATCGTTTTTTTTATTTAATATCTACATGAGGAATAAATAAACAAAAACTCTTTATAGGTTTTTATTTTTTATCTTCATTTGTAGTTTGTTTATGTAGGTCCTGTCGATGTCATTTTGTTTAGTTTATGCCTTAAATCGCTGCTAAATTTCATGTAGATAGCTGAAGTCGTATTGAAGTTATAACATTTTTTTGTGATTTTCCAAAAAAAAAAAAAAAAAAATCATGTGAGGGACCCATTATGCCTAGGAACATAGCCGAGCTTGTACAAACGGTTTTCTACGCTTGTGTGCGATACATTTAGCGCCATAGCAATCTCTTGCACTGATTGGGTGGGATTTTGAATTACAATGGCCTTAAAATTGCTCGTTTCAATTTCATTTGGGCTATCAGACCGTTGAGCATCATTGTCAAAATTTCCTGAATGAAATTTGGCAGGTATGTTCGGTTAAGGCATCATCCCCACAAACCCTACATTTTTTTGTATGAGCTTCTGCAGAACGCTTACCTTTTTTAAAATAATACAACGAAATATGGCGATAATGAATGATAATATATGGTGATAATGATATGTGTTAGTGCAATATCAAACACAATACTAAGCTATTTTCAACAACAGTTAACAGATATGGTTGTTGAGATATTAAAAATAGGATAGACAATCCACGTTAGGAATTAATTCATATCAGAAGTGTATCAGAATGACATAAAAATAAACAGAAATACCAAAAGTACTTATTTGCCAATCCAATATATGTTCTTTTAAAAAAAATCTTGGCCTTGAAAATGAATAATAAAAAAATTTTAAAAAAATTGTTATACTATGGAACCTTTTTCACCAAGGAATGTATACATTTACACACGAATATTTTTAAAAGGAAAACGAATGAAAAAATAATTAATAATGATAAAAAATGAAAAGAAAAATAATATAATAATACAGGTTGAAAATAATCTCATTACCGGTTGACACATTACAATCAAGGCATCAGTTTGGACGTAACCATCGGAAAATAATCTATGGAATCAAGACACGTTAATCAGTTTAGAATGGAAGCTCTAACAGATCGCTGGCACGGGGTGGAATGCTGCCCTAGACGTGTTTTCGCTAGCAATCATTATCTAAAATTGTGAGATGGAAATTAGCCACCTCAAACCGAAGATAAATTTGAGCGAAAATGAAATTGCTCAACGTACTCCGATGATTTGATATGAAACTGGATAAATTTTCAATATAAAAAAAAAACGGACGTTAAGCATTAAGAAGCATCAAATTTTAAATAAGTCGTGTTCCTCAAAACAATTAGATCAAAAAAGTTTGTTTTTTTTAGTTACTAATTTTTTACATTTGAATCAAATCTATAATTCGTAAAAATTGAAAACAATAAATTTATTTTTACTTTCACTTACCTTTACAAGAAATATTCAGTAAGAGAAACTAGTGTGATCGTAAAAAATTTCAAATCCAAGTTTGCAACGGAAATCCACGTTTAAAGTCCCCAGAGTCCAAAAAAAAAAAACCAATTTTCGCCAATAGCTAATTATTGTAAACATATATGTAAAAAATGGACAAATTAACCTGCTAAATGGTTAAATAATTTTCATTAAAGTGTACATATTATGGTAAGAACATTTAGTTGGTAACTCATAAATACCAACCGATTTCTATAATAGAGATCTGAGTACAAAACAATTATATATATAATCAATTTTGAAGATAAATATTTAAAAAATGTCAATTTACCAATATTTTATATATAAGTAAAAATTATATTATTACAATGATGCTTATTATATTAAATCCAAGAACATAAAAAAAAAATTAATGGTTTCCAATAATTTGTTGAAGTAATTTTTCTTGAAACCACGGTTACTTTTAGGTTACAGGATATCCAATCACATAATTTTTTTAACAATTCGAGATGAATATCAACTTATATCATAATAACTCCCCTCCCCCAACTTAATATGGACTTAAACCTTATTGGAGAAGAATTTTTTTCTACAATTGAGTATCAGTAGTATAGTTGGAATGTGAAAGTAGTGAATAATCCATGATTTTTTTTTAAAAACAGAATTTAGCTAAGTTTAGCCTTTCAAAAGTCTTCTTTGGATGGTTTTATGAAGTAAATTGGTTGATACTTAAATTAAGTATTTTTAATTATAGTTTCCTGTTTAACACAAAACGTAGCTTACTATAAAAAAAAAACTCAAATCTTAAATTCTCTATTTTTCTGCTGAAATTACAAGAACTGACTAAACAATCAACTCTTACATCTTCTGGACTACAGATCCTCACTTAACCTAGGAAACAAGCGGCACTTCAACAACACCATACTGAGACCAATTTGGACATACGGAGAAGTACTTTGGAGTTCGACAAAACAAACACACATATATAAAATACAAATAACACAATAAAAAATTCTGCGTAAAATTGTCAACGCACCTTGGTTCATTTCAAATAACTCCATACATAACGTCTTAAACATCTCAAAGTAAAATCCTACAAATATACTTCATTTTATTCTTCAACTTTAAATCACTTCAATCCATTAGTCCTTTATATTTCCTGCTCCCTGTTACCTTATTGATGCAGACTAAAAAGAAAATGGCCAAAGAACCTACTTCTACAATAAACAAAATTAATCGAGCAAACTCGCAGCCAATGCGTAATTCATCAAATTTGGCAGGTACGCTGCAGCCCAGATGCAAATGGCATAAAACGTAAAATAAATAAATAAAGTAGGGTGATAAATGAATTTAACGTAATGCTAGAACTCTCACCGTAACAGATTTTTAAATGGGGGCTACAAATAAAATTAATTTTTGAACCATTTGTTAGGAAGACAAGAAGAAGCCAACCCACGGACGGCTCGAACAGCCGAATTTCTTGGAAAGACCATCCACGTGGAAAGACAATGGCTACTTATTAAGTTGGTGCTCCGAAATAAATTGGTTCGGTTTGCAATTCAATGCCTTGCTCAAGTGTTTATATATCAGGCCCTCCAAGTACCCTTCTTCCGACGAAGGCATTCTTCCGACTAGCGGTAATGGAGGGGCTTCCAGAGTTATCACCTAACAGGCTGTATATATTGGGTTGCCGAGAGCGGATCAGATCCCACCTCAAGATAGTGCGAAGCACATACCTACCGATATTTCCGAAGTATATCTCCTATCCGGTGGCAACCCGTTATATATAAAGCGATATAGAACTTTCTACTAATTCTATGAAGTATGCATAATGACAAAACAGGGAAATGCGATATAATGGAGTAATTGGAGCTTGTCACTGAAACAAATATACCGCCTTATGTGTTGAAATCTATTCCAGATCAAATCCCGGTCAACAAAAGGTTCTAGTATTATACAAATAAATCTGATAAGTAAATAAATGATGATAATAATGCGGAGGACGGTCGTGCACTTTGGAGCTTGGGTCCCAGAGTGTCCAGTTCTAAACGATTCGATTCCCACTCTGATAAGTGTGAACAACTTCAAGGTAGCAGTCACGGATTGACAAATAGGAGTACTGGCCCACTTGCCGGACATCAGTACCAGTAATAATAATACGGTTGATTATATATTTTTTGCGATTTATATTGTGTTGTTCATCAGATCCTCGTCCTTCAGGGATTATGTTCTTTCTTTGTTATATCCTTCCCACTTTCAAATTCTTCCTATTCAACCATTTCCACCATAGCAAATTTCTTAACAATAACTCTTAAGAAATTAATAAAGATAGTTTTTTCTACATTCAATGATAATTCATAAATGCGTATATGCTATACATATCTTGCAGGGGTGGGCTAGCTCTGTGGATAGGTCACTGACTTCCAAAGCTCTAGGGTTCCGGTTTTGAATCCGAATGATAGCAGTTAATTATTTATTCTGATTCATCAGCCGTGGATCGATCCTGCGGTCGAGATACCCTCTTGGGATACATCCAGCCTCTATAAAGAAGGTAATCTTAATTAATTAAGGGTCAAAAGCTGGCGATTGGGCGTGATCTTGGTCAAATCATCTTCTTGCACAACCGTTGACCAGGAAACACAACTTCCTTACTTTGTACTGAACCCAAGACCCTTCATGAGTTGTAGTGACACAGATTGTTTTTTTATAATTTTTTTTTTCTTGTGTATTATTCTCTTATATTTTGTAGATGCTATACTGCGGCAGTAAGTTAACAAGTTAGCTGCGGTTACTGTCCTCGGGTTCCCATATTCGTCTCGATTTTGGCCGGAATGTTTTCAAATTTTTCCTATCTTACGAAGTCTTTAAAATGGTCATTTTTAAAGATATTTGATGGGATTTGGATATTTTTAAAGATACACACGTATCTTTTACGTAGATTCACTATTTAGAGACGTAAATAATCATTAAATCTGATTTAAATCTATCGAACGTCTGGGACGCGGGGTCGCTATAACCGCAGCCAACGTGTTAAGGACTGTTTTCTCTACTTCACTTTAAATTCTATTCCTATTTTCACTTCTTTCCTCTTTTTTCTTTTATTGCCTGTAATATTATTGTTTCTTGATTTTTAAAGGCTTAAAACTTTTAGGTCAACGCCTACGGTTTCAACTATAACTAATATCCTTCTAAAGAGATATGTCCCGAAATAAATAAATACAACTGTATTATTAAGAAATTAGCGTAGTTTTATCACATAAAAAGTTCAGATATGAGATACGTCATGACCACCGAAGTCCTTCATAAAATTCTAAATGCGCCTTAATTATGGTATATAAAATATTTTTTTATATAAGTGAGGTTGACAATCAATTTGGAGATTTTTTCATAATAATTTTATTAATCTCGTATTAAACTTTAAGATTAACATAATTAGGTTGCTGTAATAGTGATTTACGGAATATGGTCTTCCGATGAGCCCTACGAAATCTTCCCTAAGCTCTTTTATTTATTTGTGTAATCTCTAAATTTGTTTTAAATTAAAAAAAAAAAGTTAGTTTTTCCATTTAATATTATAAACTCACGAAGAGATATTAATTGCAAATTAAAAAGATCAAATGAAACCGAAAAGGAGACCATTAAACAGAAATGAGTTCTAGTTAGGTTTTTCCTGATGACTAAACACTCCAAACATATGGCCAACACTTGTGCCTACTGAAACTTACGACCATTTTTTTCAATTTTTTTTCCCTCAAGGACCTTTTCTTTAAAACTTTTCTTTTAGAGCTTAGCCTAAGTATCATCAATCCACACTTACAAGAACCTATCGGTAGTCCAAGGGACTTATAAGAGATATTGAAACATTTTTTTTTTTTAATCTGTTTGAAATTTTATATTTATTTCACATAAGATAAGAGCTCATTAGTTTCATTTACTAAGTTTTTATTGAATGAATGGATACTTTTAACACTAATACTTATTGCTCTTGGATTTTGGCAGAATGTATTGTTATTCAATTATTGAATTATTAAAAATGTTGAAAATTAATTACCTTTATAATTAATTAGTATTCTATTGATAAAAAAATAACTAGTACGATAATCACTGTGAATAGTTAAGGACATTAAACCGTGATTTTATGTAAGGAAATATCAAGAAAAATTTATTTCACAAAAAAACTTCAGTACCATCCCTTAACACCGAATATTTTCCATGTATTTACTAGTTAGTTTTAATTTTTTTTTCCTCACCATTCAGCGACTTTATTGTACAAATTAAAATATATACATATACAGATATATGTCCATTTTTGTTTTTCTTGTACTGCCGGAATGCATTTTAAGGTTGAAAGATGATTGATATGCATGCATCTATAACGGTATATATATTGTGGTGTAGTTTTTAATGATCTTATATCATCAAATAATAGATTTTGTGGTAATATAAATTATCCAGAAAGAAATGGTTCTGGAAAAAAAAAGAGTAAATACATTTAGGTAGGTTTAAAAGAAAATTTCAGATTTTTTTCAAAATAATTGATAATTAACTTTCTACATTTTTTTTTTAAGATCTTACATATTACTGATGAAGACCGAAAAAATCAGAATTATGAGGATGTCGATGTTTTAAAAAATATTTTTCTGAGATTCTGAATGTATGAAAAATTTGTTTAGTTGTCCCATGTTCTAATATTTTCTTCTTATTCTATTTACTACATTACACTGGCGTGAATGAATATTTAGCCCGAATCTTAGCAATTCAAAAATATTAAAGAATGAAATTAGGTAATATAAAATTATAATTTATAAAATACAAAATTTAAAAATAAGGAGATATAAATCGTAAAAAGACTAAAATATTTAACACTAATTGTATCTCTATTATTCTTTGCTTTCTTACAACTCGATTTATCATTAATATACATTTATTGCATACTATTATATTTTTCTCTTTGTTATTTATTCGCTGTAAGTTGGTGGATTTGTTAAAAAAAAATAAATTAAATGAATACATAAATAATCTAAATAAAAGTACAAAAAAGATTTAAAAAATAATAATCATGTTTCATAAAATAATAATCATTTAAATAATAATTATCATCTACATACAATTGAAAATATAACACATTTTTTTAGATTAAACACAGGGGAGACAGCCTTCACAGAATTGGTATATTTTTCTAGCACATTTTCAGCTAAAGATGAATAATGTAAAATAGCCAAAAATATCTTTATGGGTTGATGGTTGACTGTATTGAATAATGAAGAGAAGGATAGATGGTGTGATTCGTCAAAATAAAAATGGCAAAAATAAATAACAATATTTATTTTAACATTTGCCGACGTTTCGACCCGAAGTTCAGGCCTTCGTCAGGGCTGAGAAAAGAACCAGATAACAATTGATATGGGAAACATGAACAATGTAGGTAAAAAAAATTAAAGTAAAATGAAGTAGATAGGTGAACATTAAAGTAAAATAAAGTTGGTAGAATAATGACATTAACACGAACTAAGAAATAAATAATAATAACTGTTACAAAGTGTGGACTAATGAAGTAAACATAATCAAAATAAGATAACATAAGTACTAAAATGGCAATCTTGAAATAAAATGTAAAACAGAGAAAAAGAATATGAAGTTATATATGAAATAAATATAAATAGAAAAGTTGAGATATTGTAAATAGAACAGTTAAATAGAAAATTGAGATATTGTGAAGCCTATCAAAATTTACTGACTACGTATAAGAGAATAAAGAATTTAAAAAAAGTAAAAAATAAATGAGCAAATGTATCAATATATACAAAGTGGAGATGGAAATATGGAAAATAGAGTGAACAGGAAGGAGGAAATAAGAAGAATAAGATAAGATAGTCAACTGACCTGATGGAAGAGATCGAGAGCATCATTAGTCGTAAGCTTGACTAGAGCACCATTAGTTGTAAGCTTGTTAAATATATTTTATATTTTATATTTCTGATTTAATTTTAATCCTGATTATTACACAAAAGCTTCGATTGAAACGTCTGCATCCATATCAAAATTGCAACTTTTATCCGTGGTAACCTTCAAAACAGCGAAATATAACTAAAGAGTTTGTTACCAAGATAGGACATCTAAACTTTTCCCGAAACTCCTATTGCGATTAGTGGTGTTAGTTTCTCAAAGCTGCAATTAATGGTTGCTTCAATTCTTTAATAAATTATTGTTCCCAATGAATAATGAACGGAAAGATTGTTTTTTTCAATCAAATTTAACATATCCAAATGGTGGAAAATTCATTTTTGCCGAAAATTTAATATCCACTTTGATATATATTAAACTCCTTAATTATTGAAATGCATATAAAAAAATACTATATAACATATTATTCCTGGTATGATCGTACTATGACAATTTATTACGCGTCACATGTGGTAAGAGTACCTACTACCATCGAGACTGCCAACAATACGTACGGTTGGCGTAGGATAATAGTCGGAACCGTGGCGAACTAGATTCAGTGACAATGCCAATGCATGAAACAGATAAGCCATAATTCCTTCGTAGTTTACCGAAGGCTGTGCACTATGCTGTTTTCAACTCAGAACCTACTAAAGCCATAAGCGATTTTCGACAAAAGGCTAATCTCCATGTTTTGCAAATTAAGCACCATTTGTATATTATATCACAGGATCTCCAAACTACATTCCGCAAGCACATCCGATCTGGCCCGCGAATGTTTCCTTGATTATATGGTAAAATTTAAGAAAATATGATATTTAGTGATTCACGCGAAACACGAGGTTATTACGAAATTGAATGTTTGTGCTGTTTCTCTTAGAAAGCTCATTTCACAACTGAAGTGTCGTTTATAGGACAAATTTATTTTTTCATGTCCGCACTGTGGTATCAATGCTGCCCTCGGACCAAAACGGTTCGAGATCCCTGTATTAAATTGTCAATTTTCGATGTATAACTACCAAATTTGTTAAAACTTTTAAAATTATTTTTACTGATTATAAGAAAAAAATGAAATTTATCCAATGTTAAATTTCGAAGTATTAATTACCGTGAGATATAAAAACGCTGGAGTATCTGGGGTAATGAGGGAGCCGACTTACGAGTGCCTGGGCATCAAGATGTTCAACAAGCCACCGTAAAAGAAAGTTTCCAGAGATGACTTATCTTATCTCTTAAAAATAAATGCCATCATGAATGGGATTTGAGGATTTGAACCCAGAGAAATTAAGAAGAAGTGTATCAGATAGAAAACTTCATACAGCAAATCAAGGCCGCAAGTGATGATACTCTGTCGCCTACAAATCGGACATTGCTAGTTCTACCACGAATACCTTCTGCGTTGATTAGAAGCTCTGACTTGCACTCATTGCAGAGTAAATAGAACTGCTAATCACATACTATTAGAATATAGTAACTATACTGCTCTAAGGGAAAACTTGAAAATAAGAACGACAGAAATGTTTCTGGATGACGACAAAGAAGTATAAAAACTATTTAAATATTTAAAAAAAGTTAAATTCTATCACATAATATAAAATTGATATTTAATACGCTAATGACTCCTAGGGGTAAAGACGGATAAATAAATACTACTGAAATATAGAAAGTACTCCCAAAATTAAATCCTGTATCCGCTACGGTTAAACACAAGTATCTAATTTTGACTATTATGATGATTTCTGTGAATATCATGGCTTTATATTACTTTCTCAGGTAAGCAGAGGAGGAAACGAATCGTGAAAAATTTTTATTCTAAATTTTACTTAAATCTAAAAAATTATAGTATCTCAGGTCAGGATATTTTTTTTTAGCGCATTGTGTGAAAATTGCTTATTATTACTCGAAATTACCAAAATAATTTATGGAGATTATTCAATTATTCTTATTCTAATATATATATTATCGAAGTTGTTTTAGAAAGGAAAAATAAATTTTAAAATTCGTATATTCCTCGAAGGGCTCGATATTTTTTTTAAGATATTAGCTTAAAAAAAATATCGAACCCTCTCAAAGTTTAATTTACATATTTCCCCTCCCCCCTCCGTTACATTTAGGCACTTCTACCTGCCCCCTCTAGATCAAATGAGTTGTAATTCGGTCTTAATTTTAATTTTGGCTGAAATTAAATTTGAGTCAATTTTTTTACGATAATTTCAAATGTATTTTTTTGTTTGCACCTACGCAGCTCTTGTTTATTAAGGTAAAGGTTAGAGAATTATAAATTTACTTCAATACGAAACAGTTCTTATTATATATATATATTTTTTTTAACATTGTTTTTCTACTTACACCTTTCCGAAATATAGATAACCAGTAAGTGTTCTGTCGCGAAGTTGATTAACGTTAAATTATGTAATAATTATATTATTTTAGCAAATCGCTGATAAAAAAATACCATGGATGCATCTAAGGTACAGTGAAAGGAAATACAAAAGAAGTTGGTAAAGACAAACCTTTAATGAAACTATGGCTATGAAAGCAAAAAAAAAAAAAAAAATTGTTAATAAAGATATTTTTTTGGGTAAAATTTGTACATTTGTAACATATAAGGCAACTGTAACATATTCCAGTTATCAAGTTATTATTATATATTCAGTTAGTCATTAGAAAACATAAAATATGCCAATAATTTGTTCTAGTAATATTCTTATGTTAATTTCTGGAATTCCCTTCCTATCAAAATTCGGCATTCTCCCTCTCTATCAACATTTAAAACCCTCATATTCCAATTTCTGTCCCAAAAACAATCGGATACTCCCCGCTAACCTTTTATCTAAAATTTCATATTATTCATAATGATTTATATAATGATGTATCTATATATAATTTATCACTTAAATACTCAGACTTTTCTTACTATCAGATTCCACTTTCTTTTTTTTTTTCTACAGAAGAACAGAGTTTATTTCTAAGAAGAATTTATTTTTTTTTTCTAAAAGTGTATATTTATGTTTTAGCACTGTATTCATTGGTAGATTCACCATAGTATATTCATTTTTCTGTTATCAAAATTGAAAGAGTTAGTTTCGTTGAAATTTATGATGAACACAAACATTTAAAAAAAATAAAATAAGAAATGCATAATCTTAAAACTCGTTTTATAAAAACGCCTAAAAAATCTTTTTTTGTTTCTATGTTACCTTTTGAGGTATTTGGAATTTATTTATTGTTACGCATAAATTCTGAGTTATAATGGTAGAATTCCTCTTGAGCAATTTTATTGTATTTTATGAAATTTCATCAGACAGATCTAAAAGATTCCAATTTATTAGATGGATGAGTCGTTAAGGCTTTAGTTCGAAAATTAACTCCAAGGTTTCTTGCATCAGGAAATAGTTGATGACCGATTTGAGTAAGGAGATTATACGAAATCTTGTTTAATATGGATCGATGAATTATAATTCCGTAATCTACCGGTCAGAAATGTTTACATTATAGGGTTTGTGTGATTTATTGCAGCATACGCTAGTTAAGTATTTTGGATGGTTTATTGACAAATGTTTGCTGGGAAACATTAATAGTTCGGAAGAATTTTTCTCTTGGTATAACAATGCCTATTTCTTATATTCTTATAAAATGTGTATTTGCGTTACTGGTTACTTTAATTTTGAATAAAATATTATTAAAAGTAAATTGTAATTTTTATTTATTTTTTTCAGCAGACTGTCGTTGATGCCATTTCGAATTTAGAAAAATATCTTTCATATATTATTTTTTACTCTGAATTTTGCAAAAAGGATTCAACAAATTATGATTTTCGCCTTTGGTCTGGATAGTAACTGTTGTATAAAAATTGCGAATGAGGTTCATATTTAAATATCTTTCTAGTAGATCACCTGACGACGTAAAAAACAGTTTCTGAAATGTGTTCCATCGACATGTTTTATAAATATCCGACGATATGTTGAATTCTTAATTAATGATTTCATAATACTTCCTAGAATAAAATAATCAATTCATAGAATATTTCAAATCAAGTCAACAAACAACAGAGATGAAAATCATTTCTTGACCTCCAAATCGTCTCTATATTTGACCTAATCTCATAGCTCTAGTAAAAAGCATGACTGATAATTGCTTATTATTAATCCAAATTACAAAAAAATAATTAATGCAGATTTTAAAATTATTCTTCAGATATTCTCGGATATTTAAATATAAAAGATGTAATTAAAAAAAAAATTAAATTTTATTAACGCTATTTTTAAAAGAAAAGGAAAATTTCAGGTGACTTTTTTTCTGGAGTATTAATAACAACCCATGACTGCTCTTGGATTAAGTACCGTAGTACTATTTCAAGGCCAACGGTTGTACTGGGATATGATTCGGCCATGAGCACGCTTAACTGCTAGGTTTACGCTCTTAATTGATATATTATTAAGCGTTCCTAATTTATAGAGGCTGAGTGTGGCATGTGAGGATTTTACGATCCCTAAATCGATCCTCAGTTGAAGTAGAAGAATAAATAATTATCTGTCGTCAGCCGGATGATAACTCATTGACCATTGAGCATAGAAAATCAGTGCCTTACCCACAGAGCTACTCCACTCCCTGAGTATAATTAATATTTATTCTGTAACAGAATTGTACAATTCAATCTAAAATATTTTTATTTTCAACCAATTAAAAGCTAAATAACAACGAAGTAATCAAGAGATTTACAATAAAAGTGAAGCCAGTGTAATTAGCCAAGATCAAAGCACTCCAACATATTAAAATTTTATTTTTGTAATAATTATCTGATTGTTATTTGGGCTAGGTTTTGGTTATAATCATTCAAAATTGAATGTTTCTAATTCAGCGTTTTCGCTTGTCGTTTGAAAGGGACAACCCGAAGGAGAAACTTACTGTAATAATGGCTTGAAAGGCCCTTGCACTCTTTCAATGTTATCTCGAGATGGAAAAAAAATTAACAATTCGATATGTACATCGATTAGTTGAATCGAGAACCGCGTGTCGATATTGGCAATGGTTGTGCTGGCCCCTAGGTCGATAACCTCATTAGCAATCGAACAAGGGTGTTGGAGATCCCAATCTCTTCATCTCAGATCCCTAACTCCTATTCAATAGATACTTTCAAATATTACTTGCCAATGACTACTTGGACTTTCGTTGTCATTGTGTTTTAGAAATAGCTATTTCTGCCTGTCAGCTCTTGTCGACACAGTTTCAAAATAGATGCCGATTGTTTGCATATAACCCGAATTCATATTAAATAAGGACTCAGTATTTTCTATGCGTTGAAGAAGAAGCCATTGTACGTCCTTTTAATAAAAATTCTAACCCTTCTTTCCTCCTCTCCCCACAAGATTTTCCACCCATCTCGATCTTTCCGAACCTTTAAAAACCCTTTGAAAGAATAGTGAAATCCCAACTTCCCAATTTCCACTAACAGTCCAATCAAATTCATCCTTACCAATCTGGTTTTCGACCAGGTTACTCCACAAAATCCACCCTAATCAAAATCATTAGTGATGTTTAATTCGCTATAGACGACAATAACTAACTGTCCATGTAATTCTTGACTTTTCCAAAACCTTTGATACTATTAACTACCCATCCTCTTTTCCAAATTAAAATCATTATTCTTTTACAACAGCTCCATCTATTGGTTTTAATCTTCCCTTTCTCAACGTTCATAAGCTGTCACGATTCCTACCTAACCTTTGTCTTGCTATCTTACTCTGTTCTCAGGAGTGCTACATGGGGATCTAGCATTTCTCCTTTTAAGTTCCTATAAATCAATCCTTCCCTGTTCATCTTTTTCCTGATGATTCCCGAAACTACCTTTCCTTCGCTCCCTCTGAGTGTGGTATGCTGCGTTTGCCAAAGTACAAGAAGATCTAAATCGGATCAGTGGCTGGGCTAACCTAAATGGATTAAAGTTAAACGCTACTAAAACTCAAGACACTATTATGTTGTCGGGGGCGCTTTTTAAGAAATATTATCGGATATTAGAATTCATTCAAGTTTAGGTAAACATTCGGATTTAATCGATATTAGTGTCCACTATCATTTTTTTTTTTTTTCTTACTCTCCAAAATGTTTATTGAAACAATTTACATATATAGTATACAATAATACAATATATACATGTAATAAATTCCTTCCACTGCCCGAGGGCATTTTAAGGATTGGGGATAGCTAAGGGTTACATATGTGGCAGAAGGCCTTGTGACATTCATTGAACGGGGAAGGACCGTTCTGCTAATTTTTTATTATTTACTACAAATATCCACTGTATGTATCCACTATCATTTTTTTTTTTTTTTTTTTTTTTTTTTTTTTTTTTTTTCCTACCCTCCAGGAATTTCTTGAATAAATACAGTATGTATATAAATGTATATATACATAAATTTTCAACTTTACTTTTATTGCCCAAGGACATTTTAAGTTAAGAGGGCTCTGCACGCTGTATGCGTTCTTTGCATCTGTGGCCAGAGGCCTTTTATTATACCACTGGGCGTGGAGGGACCGCCCTGCGATCCACTATCATTTTATCGAGGATGCTTTTTATGAAAACACTGTCGGATTTGAAATTGCGAGAATGCAAAATATATTTATGTTCACAGAGCATTGTGAATAGGTATTGCTTGTTTTTCCACCCTTTTAAATAAGATTCTATGTCTTTGATATATATATATATATATATATATATATATATATATATATATATATATATATATATATATATATATATATATATTTACAACTTTTCTTCTTTTCTTTTCTCTCTCTCTCTCTCTCTCTCTCTCTCTATATATATATATATATATATATATATATATATATATATATATATATTTTCTTCTCTGAATTCACGTCTTATATTGCAGATTATAATAATTTTCTAATTTTTTACATTACCATTATAAGAATTCATTTACACATCTTGAGGAACAAATGTAAATCAGTTATTTACCCTAGTTCGTTTGTTCCTGTCTTTTTCTTTTTTTTTTTATCACTACAATTTTCTTGTAAAATAAATGTAACGTTCTTTTTTAATTTAATTTAGTTATTTTTATTTTATTGTTTCACCATCAATATTGCAGCATTTTAATCATATTGCTCATCTGCTTTCTTTATTTTATCTTCATTGCTATGTATATATTTATATTATTACTTTTATTTTAGTTATTATTTTTATCAAATTATCAACATACGTCTAAAACTTCGTGACAGCTTAATCTCACCATAACCTACCTAAGTCTTTCAGTTTTCCACTCTGATTGATGAAAACGGAATTTCACTATATCTGGCAATTGTTGTGGTGTCTGAAAAATAATGTAGGATTCCATGTTTTCTTTTTATTAACCTTTTATAAAACTGTTTACGTTTGAGGAATTGTCTTTTTTTATGTTTGCCAACTCGAGAAGAATAAATGTCTGTGAAATATAAACTAAAAAAACCCAGTTTACTTTCTCTTGAATAATTAGGCGTGGAAGTAAAAACTCATTAAATGACTCCTGCAATTATTTTCATGGTTCGAATCTTTTTACGACCTCTTTAGGTTAAAATTATTATATCCTCAACGGTCTATTGAGAATAACACTGTGGACATCTAAATTTAATAACTAACCTGGATTTATATCAAGACAGTTTGATAAGTTAGTATCATACATTGTTACATATTACCAACATTTTTGTTATACCAATATTTTATGCGATACAGTTATTATCTATAGTTGTATATGGCTTTTATAATGTGTTAGAATTTAATCAATTGAATTTTTCTATTCATTATTTCTTTTATTTATATTTATTTCTTTTTCGTCGTAAGCAATTCCTCTCCTACAATGGATCAGTGTAAAGGATTCTGTTTATAGAGCCTGATTCATTGATCTCGCTCTTGCACCAACTGACTCCGTCTATTCCAATTATTTCTCTCCTATCGAAATCTTCTCTGCCTGAACCTTCCCGAGTCTTTCTGGGCCTTCCTCTTAGCATTCTTCCTTTTACTGCACTTTTACTACATATAATTGTTTTAGCCATTCTTCTTGGATTCTTTTGACTTGGCCAAACCAGCGTAGCCTGTTTTCCTCTATTGTATTTTCTTCTGGTTTTATTCCTAAATTTCTTTAGATTCCTTATTTTGTACCTTATAGTTTTTATTCTTCGTCTATTCTCCTTACAAACCGCATTTACATTACTTGGATTTGGCTTTTATGTTTCGAAGTTATAGTCCTGGATTCACTGCTGTAGGTCAGTATGGGAACAAATGTATTTTTATACAACCTTTCCTCGACATTTTTTTGACAATTCTCTCATTGCTAAGAAGCCTGCTTTTATTTAATAGAAGCGTTTGTTTGTCAGTCTTTTTCTTTCCCGGATTTTACCATCTATCCAGTCTATCTCGTTTAGATGGGCTCCCAGATACTTAAAGTCTTTGACGTGCTCGAGTTCGAAATACTTCAATCGAAATACTCGGTCACCCCTCCCCTCCCCTCTCCCTATCCTCTCCTCATTATTTTTGTTTTGTTGCTGTTTACTTCGGTGTTAAACTGTTCTAGTTCTTCCTTCATGATTCGGAGGTTGTATAAGAAGTTTCTTCCATTTTTGCTGAATACCACAATGTCGTCGGCATATGGCAGAAAAGTGAGATGAACTGATTGTAGCTCTCTGTAGCTCAAGGTCTCATTCTTTCTTTAGCTTTCTTCAGTGCCATGTTGAGCACTATTATGTGTATTTCATTTATTAATAATATTTATATTTGTTCGCAAATATGGCATGAATGGATAAATATATCATTGTCGCTTATTGCCCTTTAGTATGATAAATTTTTACATGAAAATAAATCATATAAAAGACAGTTATTTGGTTTTAACCGTGTATATATATATATATATATATATATATATATATATATATATATTTGAAACAGACACAAACAAATAGATATTTATCAATATCTATTGCCTCACTTGTTGTCGCAAGTAGAAGGGTTACGTTCTTTAAATGTCATGAGTGACGCATTTGAACTATTAATGTTCACTGGACCCATCTCTAAATGCTGCGCAGCTTGAATCGAATTCCCGATCGATTTAAATCGCTTCTACTTCCACTGTATAAATATAATGCATCAATCGTTCAGATATATTATTGGACCATTCCAACTATATTTTTACTTTTATTGAATAAATAACCAACCATACTATCTATAAAGAACTAACTATATAACGCCTCTTTCCGGCTTCATTTTTATTTCTAAACGATAGTCGACTTTTCGGACATCAATCCATTCGGAAAATAAATATATTTTCTTGAATCGTGTTAATTTTCTTTCCTTTTAATAGCTCTTTTATTGATGAAAAGCATTGTAAGGTTTATGAATCTGTTATTTGTATTATTATTATTATTGTTTTATACTTATACTCATTATTATTTATTATTTGTGTACATACCATTGTGCTTATATTTTTCATTTCTGTAAATTTTGTCTAAATCCTTTTTTTTTTTTTTAACTTTCTTTATTGAATATTAATAGATTCTACCACATTGAAGGGCATTAATATTAAGGCTACATGATTCATTCATACAATATGTACATACAATTAATATCAATAATAAAGAAAATGAAATATAAAAAAAATAAAATAAGTAAATTGGTATGCCTGTGTACAAAAAAAATAATGAAATAATAGATAAAAGCTAGATGAAATTAAAGTAAATAAATCACATTCACATCTATGTACAATATTTACATTCACCCAGGGGACTCTGAGTCATGCCTTATTCCCCGACGTGGAAGCCAAGGCAGGACTCCAGGAGATCCCAGTGCTTCTCCCTCAGCCGCGCTACTGTTATTGTCTAAATCTAGACTTAAAATTGAATCTTCTTTTGACGACAAAATCGACTGAAGTTATCTATAATGGATTATTCTCCGAAACGTTGACTATTACAAGAAAATTGAGACAGTGTTACGGGTATTGGAATAATTTCTTACATACATAATGCTTTATACACTTAGATTACTAATTACTGAAAGTAAATAAATAAAAAAAGTATCCGTTGAATGAATACAAGCATCTTTAGGATGCTCTTTTTTTTTAAGAATCAGTTCATCCCATTAGTATTGTCGGTTTTTAAAAATCTGTTTGTTTACGTTGATATTAATAACCACTCCTTCAGAATTGAATTGTGTTTACACATTCAGTTTATTATAGCCATTACATATTCTTCTATTGGTTATGCTCTTGTTGGAGAAAGTTAGTTATTTCTTGCCGAAATTTCAATTAAAATAGATCTCTCCAGAACCCCAAAATACGCCACGCTATGATTTGGGAATTCAGCAGAATCTACAGTTGTTATTCCGATAAGTTCAGCGCTGCGATCACTGGGTCTATCGAAATAATGCCATAGCTATGTGCAGTGCTGAGTTTAGAAACTTGCCCATTCTTTAAGCTTATTACATCTCCTATAAAACATGAGAATAACGCACATAATCTATTCTTCTACGTTTCGACGATAAACTCCATATCCTCAAAACCGTTAGGCCCCAACCTAGTTTTCTGAGTGATCTTGATAATGCTTTTAGGCCTCGGAATATAAAGTGGGTACATTATCCTTCAGCTAGGAACAAGTTGCTTTTTCGCCGTTAGTTTTCTATTCATTATTTATTCGCATGAGTTGTGGATGGTTCTTCCTGAACTATTCAAACTTGAAATAAATTGAATTGAATGTTTACATTCGGAAGGTCAGAGACTGGAGTCGTTTTGACCCTGTACAGTTCGTGGTCAAGGTTTTCAAATACTCGTTTGGGTTCCCAGAGAGTATCCTTCGGATGGAAGGAAGAGGGACCAGAATTAGGTAACCATCCCTAAGTAAAGACCCAACTCATCTAATGGATTGCGTAAGGACCCAAAGCCTTTAACCAAATGGACCTCGGAATCGGATAGTGTATCACCTGTCTCGGGAGAGGATGACGTCTCTTACTTTCTGTTCCTAATAAATCCGGCTTCTTATGATGCTTATTTATATTGGGTCTCGATCGGATTGAGACATCGGATATGATTTTTTTTTCATCTGAAAAACCTATCAGAAATATCTCAATCAAAAATTCTTAGGCTCAGAAATAAACCTCCAATAACCGAATTCCTCATGAATACAAACAATAAAGATCTCTTAAAGAATTTATGCATGTCGAAACTGACCTCTCAGGTTATATGCATGTAATAATTGCAACTCTTGGACCCCATGTAACATGACTATTTCATGACGCACGGGAAAGGCGAACTGCTACTTAGCAAATCATTGGTGCCATAATTATGTTACAGCAGTCAAAGTTTTTAAAAGTTATATAGATTTTAAGATTGCGCAATTCTGTATAGATTTATTGTTATATTATATTTCAATGAATCCTCAGGTATTAGACTCCATTATTATAGCAGGGAAAGTGATATCGATTTTATGATTTCGCAATCATGTAACGATTTATTATGGCAAAATATTTCAATGGACCCATAAGTATTAGTCTCTGTCATAATGTTATAGGAGACATAGTATTTCAAAATGATATCGATTTTAATACTGCATAATCCTATATCGATTTGTTGTGATAAAATATTGCCATATAAGACCGTTTGTTTAGTTGTAGTTAGGGTTATCACATCTTTTGCTGAATATAAAAACTGAAAACAAATGCGGAAAAAAAGTACAACTGATTTAAGTCAATATGTTTTAGCATTAACTTTATTTATGAATTGTAATTTGGATTGTATTCTGAGCAATACCCACGGCATTTATTTAAGTGCAGCGGTTTTTTTTGTTTGTCTATTGCTTCAGGTAATACTCCTATAAACATTTAACTAAAAATAATATATAGTCCGTGGTACACATCCCTTTTTATCGAATTATTAACATCCGCCTGGAACTTCGTAAATAGTTTCATCTCATCGTAACCTACAAATATTTTATTTATGAAAATTCTCCAAATTGGGGCGTTTTCAATATGGAAGGTGGGCAAACTTTGTCTATTTAATGAGGTACTAAAAACTCGTAAATACACATTTGATTTCTACTTGGATCGTGCTAAGTAGAAAGCAAATGTGTATTTATGAGTTTTTAGCACCTAATTAAATAGAAAAAGTTTGCCCCCTCCAGATTGGAAACGGACCAATTCCAAGAGTTTTCGTAAATAAAATAGTTGTAGGTTACGATGAGATGAAACTGTTTTAATAATAATCCGATAAAAAGGGATCTGTACCACTTAGTGATATTTTATATCTCACAAATGGATCTTGTTTGTTTTTATAACAATTTTTTTTTTTTTTTTAGTTAGATGAAGATAGATTTTTCATCATACTTACATTTTAATGTAGAAAGATCATGTTGCATATTACTTAAATATTTATATTGTATGCTTGTAATCCAATTGTAAATTACGAAGTTGTGTAGCCGAGTTGTCTATGACATCATGTTTAATGAGACCAGAACTAAACGCTATTCACCTACTCCCATCTATTTTTGATAAAAATAAATACAAATAATATTCACTATTAATGTAATTATTGTATATCAGGAGACCAGATGCCAGAGGGTCATGGTAATAAAATGTTAAAAATTAACTTCATTTTAAGTGTTTTTACTCTGAAAATACTAGTAAATAAACACAGTTCTGTAAAATAAGATTTTTTAAATTCAACCAACCCTGTTTATATCTAGCTAGATTATAATTTAAGAATAAAATTATTAACGTTCTTGGATTTTTTAAAGTACTACATAGTTCATTTTGTCAGTATTAAATTTTGTTTTATACTTTTATCTCTTTAACATTGAGTGAATTTTCATTAGTAGTGTTAATTTCTACACTTGACCCAATTCAAAAAAATGGAGTTGGGCCATTATGCTTTTTATCACGTAATATAGAAAGATAGATAGGTAGATATAATCATAATAATATTGATCAAAAATATTTTTGTTGATAATAGAGGAGCGTTTGCAAACAACGTTTAGCGGGAGTTGAATGCACCTTTATTATCCGTGTGTACATTTGCTTTCACTCATCTTCTGTTACGCAATCT
This sequence comes from Nezara viridula, assembly GCA_928085145.1. Classification (NCBI taxonomy): domain Eukaryota; kingdom Metazoa; phylum Arthropoda; class Insecta; order Hemiptera; family Pentatomidae; genus Nezara; species Nezara viridula. The sequence goes on from OV725082.1 coordinate 89,795,572, forward strand.
TTGATGAAGCCTATCGTTGAGACTTCTTTCCCGTCTTTGGAATGGAAATCATCAGCTTTACGTGATAATTTAAGCTCTGTACCTATCGTCCCATCTTCCTTTTAACATTTTCCACCAATCAGATGCTTTGATATAAAAAGGAGATGTTACGAAATGATGCTTCATGCAATCAATAATATACATTTATGTAACTTCATGCCTTTTTAATTCATTTCACTAGGCAGTTATGTATTATATACGACACAATTGATAACTTAATCATTATCTGTAGGCAACAAATTGACTATTGTCTCATTCTGAAATTGCTGAATAAAACTAACTAATAAGTACTATATGTTTTGATGTGATATACTGTCTCTAGTGAGTGTGCCTTGTTTGGACTGTGGTTGAAATATGTTGTCTACATAATATGTTGTTGAAATATTTTGTCTACACACATGTGAATCAGGCAATTTTCTATCCTGGTGATTCCTGAATTTACGTAACGTTTAAAGGCTAGTTTGGTATTAAAATATATTTAACTCCTAAAGTTCAGTTACTAATTAAAATCAAAATCTTGAGAGTACTATCAGACTGAAAAAGACATACCTCTGTAATATCTTTACTTTTCGATGCTGACGTTGAAATTGTCAAAGAATTACAAAACAAATATTTTTTAATGATTGATATAATAAATATTTAGGAGTTTAAAAAATACCATATTTAAAAATTAAATTATGTTGTATATTGATAATTTGAAAATAAAACAAGATGATTTCTAAAGCCTTTCTAATTCTAATTCAATTTATATTTCAATACTATAAATATCTAATATTTTTTTCTAAAAATATCGAGAATTTCTTGAGACTTAAAAATGACTTTGTTATTAATGAACATTTAATAACGTTTTTGACATAATTCGTATTTATCCTCCTGGTAACTGCACATAGGTAAATATCAGTTTATCAAAAAGCTATTACTTTCAGAAATAGCTCTATATAAATGGAGTTGGCCTTATAAAAATAATAAATATATACTGTAAAAACCTTATTTAGGTTATTCACATTTTTGTGAGATTTTTTAATAATTATTTTATTTAATCGGTATACGATTATTTATTTATCAAAACCTCTTTTTTAATTTAACAGTCTTTTATTTACAAATAAAATATTTTTATAAAGATTTAAAATTATTATTTAACGTTTCGAGTCCAAGAGCCATTTTCAAACAATTTTTTATCTTTTAAACCACAAAAACATCATAAAAATATATATGCATCAAGAATAGTACGTAATGGAAGTTGAGAAAAAATTACCCAATTAATTAATTTTGAATTTATAATGTAAATAATTACAAAACTAAACAATTGAAATTCTCTCTAGGTATCATACATAAAAATAATATATATATATATATATATATATATATTTATCAAATAAAAAAGAATAAATAAGAAAGAGATAGTAATTAAGAAACACATAAATGAAAATAATCAATCATAGAAAAAGATATATCACAATCATATGATTTTTTTAAACAAAAAATACATACATATATATATGTATATATATGTGTGTGTGTATGTGTGTGTGTGTGTGTGTGTGTGTGTGTGTGTGTGTGTGTGTGTGTGTGTGTGTGTGTGTGTGTGTGTGTGTGTGTGTGTGTGTGTGTTTGTGTGTGTAGAATATAATGGAAATTCTGAAGGATAAATTCAAAATTAAGAATAATAATACTGTACAGACAAATAAACATTAATTCTGGCCATACAATTTATTACAATAGACTAAACAAAACATAAGTAATGGTTATAAGTGTGTAAATACTTAACAAGTAGATTTTCAATACTGTAACGATATATTTGCTACAAAAAAAAAAGAAAATAATATAATAATTTTTTAAAAAAGAAAAGAAAAGTTAAATTAATTTTATTCATCTAAGCAAGAAAACAAGATTCGCCGCTGCTATTTAAAAAGTATATGTTATGTGCACGTACATAACAATAAAAAAAAAGGAATATGCTTATACATTGTGGCTGATGAATATTACAGATAAAGTCATAAAAAAAAAAAAACTAATTTAAATACTTTAAAATGGAGCTCAGCGCCATACCACTGAGCTGCTCATTTCCGATAAAGTTATAAAAATAAATTTTAATAATAATACGAAGTTGTTCTAGAAAAGCAATTGCTCGTTTGCTAGTACAGAAATATTTGTCAATTATAATAATTCATTGAGCGAGGTTTTATTATATTGAATATTTTGTTGCTGATAGTGCAGCCTATCATATTTATATATGAAGCAAATAATTTACAATTTTATGAGTTAAATTTTATTTGGTAACACTATTGCAGCTGTGTCGCTTATTTTTTTTTTGTGTGTTTTTATGGTTGACGCGGTATTAAATTGATCATTACACAAGGAGATCCACTGATTGTCAATGAATAATTTCACGGGTGTCGATATAATTAATAAACTTCGATCAATAATTTTAATGGACTTTAAAATCGAATTTTATTTATTTTCCATTGTCTCTTATAATTATAATTTCACTCCTTTACGACATTGTCCTCGTAACCGTTACTATGTAACCGCGGTTTATTTAACCGGTAGAACAGAGGAGTTGCTGCCGATGTGAGGTTCGGTATCCTGTTGGACAGACAGCTGGGTATTGCGGATACCTGCGGTCGCTCTGTTTTTATTATAGGACTTTCTACAGTTGTCGTTTAGAAAATCCATTATCCGTTTTATAAACGCTCGCAACGATTAGAAAACTCCTAAGAGCCGAACAATTTAACAATTACACTCGACGGTACAAATCATCGCTGTGGAATCTACGCTGGTTGAAAAATGCGGGAATGTGCATTAAATGGCCAGAGAAAGCGGTCGTATAAGTGACTCTTCCTTCTGGCAATTATCCGTTTTTATGTGAAAGTTTTGCTTTATTGGAAAGTATGTTTAATTATTTGAAGCCATTTGAGGCCATTCATTTATTAAGAATATTTAATATAGTCAATGTTTTAAAAGCACCAAATACTTTTTCGGTATCAAAGATTTATTTGGGAAGAGATTTATATTTTATTGAATTAGACTGAGTGTATATTGAAATCGATTAGTATTAATACACTTAGGCCATTTTTGGCCAAGCAGGTTAGTTATTATGTCATATAAAAAAAAAATTGACAATTTGAGATCAATTTTTAAATTCTCGTTTACGTCCTCTTCTGATCGGCAAATAATGTAGTTAATGTTTCAGTAATCGTTTCATCTTTAAATTATGAAAAATGTGTTAAAAATGATTAAATGTTTTCCTACTATATTCTTTATTCTTTTACGCCATTTGCAACTAAGCAGTAGTTGATATCTAACAAGTTTGATGTAAATTTTTAGTTTTTCGGATTTTTTTTTATAATGATTATCTGGAATTTGTTATTAGTTTAGAATTAGATATCAAGACCATTTTCTTTCTAATCTGCGCCGACAAGGTGATAGATAGGAGGAAAAGAATATAATGAGAAGATTGGGGTGGTTAGGATTAGGTGGGGTGGTTAAAATAATTTTCACTCAACACGAATTGTTGAATAAACTACTTTTGACCTCAATTTTTTTCTTTTCCTTAATTGTTCGAAATTATTAAAAAAAAAAAATTGAAATAAATACGCCTTATAAAATTTTTTATTTCTTCTCAAAACAATAAATATATGTAGTTATTTTGTGTTTATTGGTAGATACTAATACAATAGGGATATTCATGCAACCAGTGTTAATTATGGTAAACCTCTTAAGTGTGTTACAATCGAGAAACTTATTCAAGAAATGTATGTTATGTATGACTGCTAGAACACTCGATTTTAACGCTGTCTGGTATCTTGCAAAGTTTTGCTAATTTCGTAAACGCACGCATGAGATTATAATGAGTTTTTGATGCCGTGTTTAGTTCCTTGTAAAATACCAATATACTAATACAAGTCTATACAATACCACAAACAATCAGACTGAAATTGGATGCTGTCTTGATGAAAAGATAGGATTGTCTTGAATTTCATTTAATATAAAATTAAAATTATATCTCTTCAGTCCCATCCAAATCCGCTTGTTTCCACTCTTGCTTCTTCCTCGATTCCTGATAATCCTCCTAGGCGTCTGAAAAGGAGATGGCCTCGTGATCTTCTTACTTAAAATTATTTAGAGAGTGCTACCACTGGGTAGTATCTCTTCAAGCCTGTACATGCCATTATTTATATTTGCGCATATTTACTAGTTGTATTTGTATACAGTTGTAAATTTCATTAAATAAACAAAAAAAAAAAAAATTATATCTACCGACCCCCTCACCATCTGACTAAATCTGGCATCGTTCATTTGCTACAACACCGCCTGCCACCAAAGGGACTTCATCACTGATCCAGGAAGAAAAAATATCCTATATCTCACTGACTTAACTGCTAGAATTTCATTTATGATTTCAACAAATTTTTTGACTTATGAATCTTCATTCATGGTTTAATACAATCATAATCATAGCAACAACACTTTATTAGTATTTATTATTTGTCATTCATTAACTGCCTAACATATTATCACTTTAACCATTTACAACAAGGTACATGAATATCCCTAATATGTCAGAGGCAACAAATTGTTATTTCCGCTTTAAGTATACATTTACACCATTAATACCAGCTATAATACAATATTAAAAAATTAGAAAAAAGATAAGAGAGTATGTAATGCTTGTTGAGTTGCTAACTGACGCAGTATACTAATCTACATGGTTGGCAATATCTAACAATCCAGCCTGATACATGTCGTATATAAAAATGTAATTTGTTGTTTCCTTTCTTTTCTCATCCTTAATCTTCTCAATTCTGTCATTTGAATCCATAAAGCAACGACCTAATTTAATATAGGTGATGGTGCATGATTCCCACTGAGTGCAAAATAATGGACTTCGCCGTACTCTCTCTCTCATACCTTTCAAAACCTATTTAAAAAAACTAGAAGTCGAACGAGGAATTCCACCTGTACTTCCAAACAAAAGTCCTTTTACCGAAAAAATTCTCTCCCCGAATTCCTCTCTATATTTCTCTTTCATTTACGGAATGCATTTTTTATATATTTCCTTCTCGATTTGTATTTTGAGATCTTGATGCTCATCGTTCGTCTCATATCTAACTGCATGATCGACTGTAAGAGTCTCCTTTCCTTTCCTTTCAAGTCCAAGATGTCTACGAATCTTGCTGAGCCTTTCGTATCCAGACTATAAACTTCGAGGAAGCATTTATAATTTTTCTTCTCCAGGAATTTGGATATTCGATACATTATATTATTGTGCCGGCGGGTGACAAAAAGCATATCATTTAGACAGTTTCCCAATACATGAGCTGAGGTTTCTGACTCTCGGCCACATTAGCGGCAGAAGGATTTTTGTATTTTATTTTATATTATTTATGAAATTTACAACTGTACATTTAAAATACATTCAGAAAATGTGATATAGATAAATACATGACATGGCAAGGCTTGTAGAGAATCTACCCATTGGTAGCACTCTAATAAAGTTTCTAAATTAGGAGATCACGAGGCCATCTTCTTTTCAGACGCCTCAGAGGATTACCAGGGATCGAGGAGGAAGCAAGGTTAGAAACAAGAGGATTAGGTTGCTCCTGAAGTTTATTATGGAAGGATAGGTATCTGGCTGGGAAATATAAGGAACATTGAGATCATTACGGATTATTTTATTTGTTACAAAGTAAGGAACATTAAGGATTTTGGATTTCGAAGGATTTTGGATTGTAAAGATTGGATACGAGACGAATTCGATGGTTTAGTGGAGCTCCAAAGCTCAATTCCGTAAGTCCACGTAGGTCTTATTATGGTCATGTATATGAGTCTTTTGTAATTAAATGAAAGGTTAGAGCGTTTGTCCACTAAGTGCTGAAGTAGTCGGAAACATCGAGCGGTTTCTTGTCGTTTCAGTCTGGTATGAGGATTCCATCCAAGTTAGACGTTCGTCCAGGTGGAGTCCTTGGTATCGGATTTGTTCAACAGGGATATTATTACAATTAAAAAAAAAGATAAAAATAAAATAAAATAAAAAAAAGAATTAAAAATGTAACACCGAAAAAAAAGGTTAAAACACTATAGTAATAAGATAATAATTTATAAACATAATACATTAAAAAAAAAAGTTTATGTAAAATTAAAATTATACCATTGTCCCACATTCACACCTACATACGATATTTACATTTCCCCTAGGTAACTCTGATCCAATCTTGGCCGCCGTCATGTCAAAGGCAAAGCAGGTTTAAAAAACTAAAGTTCAGTATATGTAATAATTATGATGTAGAACCATCTTCTTCAACCTAACTGCAATTATACTAAGGTACAATTACCTCCACAATGAGGTGTTTGATAAAATTAGTGATGATACAACACGTTTTAAGATAATTAGTTTTTAGAAATAGTACAACAGTCACTAAGTTTCATGTTACCTTGATAGTTGATAGTTGACACAACAAAAAAAAATATATTAAAACAATTTCTCCGATAAGATATTAAAAATTTTTATTAAGATCTGTTTTTCATTTCAGTCTGTTTCTGTAAACGAATCTCTGCTTATGTGTCGGATAATGACTTTACTACTTTTATTTAAATATATATAATACTATTGGCAGCATTTTATAATTTTTACTCTTACCTTGAAGTATGTATGAAATATATAGTAAAGGAAAGTATTGCAATCGTGAAAATGTTTCTAATCTTAAAATACTTCAAGTTTATTTTAAATAATTAACCATTTATTGTTGTAAGTAGTAATAAAAAGTAGTTAAATATAAACTATAAATGAATTCGATAATTAACTAAAGGATGAATGAGGGTTAGTCGTAGATAGAACTTTGGAATCAGATCGGGAAATCGGAAACAGCCGAAAGCACCCGACTTATCTACGAAACCACCCTCCATTTAGTCAGCACATGAACTTCAATGTTTTTATTTATTAATTTTTTTATTATTATTATTTTTTTTATTGTTGGTTAAATTGTTATAATATTTCATTTAAATATAATTTTCATAAAAGATTTTCTGGCGAAAAATTGAGGATTTTCTAATTTATGTTCATCTCTTACATATCTATATCTACTAATATTAACACTTTTTTAATAAGTGTTTCGTGATTAAAGTTGTGAATAAAGGTTTCACTTCTACATTTTATTAATTTATATTTTTAATTTGTCTGCTCATTATAATTTATCATTTTATCTGTTTTTGCCTATATTATATCTGTATTGTTTTAAATGAACACTGAGGGTGATTCTCCTAACGAAATACTGAACCCAAAATCCCTATCTTTTTTTTCTTTTTCATAATAAACATATTATAAAGTCTTTGTTATACAATTTTTACTTTCGCTTCCCTATATATAAAAATATTTCGTTCATGCTAGGTTAGTAAATAAACGTTTTGTTATAAGCACACTGTACCAGATTTTTCTGCGGTCTTCATCAGTCCTCCTTAGGAGTGCTCATTTATCTCTCCTAGATCAATAGGGCATGCTGTTAAAAGTTGTTCAAGCGAAAGCAGAATTATAAAAATATGTATAGAATTAAAGTTGTGGTCTGTTCCATGTTTTCTCTCTTTTACTCTTCGAAAGCTTCTCAAAATTTATAAACCACAAAACATTTGTTGCCTCCAAAATTCATAACCCTGTCTGCACATTTAGACAGAGTTATGAATCTTCCCTCAATAATTCAAAATCTAGTAAAATTATGCCACCTTAAAAATGTTGATGTGATTTGCACCGTATCTTTTAATATTTATTGTACAATCAACTCTACGGCATGTTTTAATATATATATAACTGTTCGGTAGCTTCTACCTATGAAAAACATTTGTTGAAGTTTATAAGTTGTAAACTATCCTTTTAATATTTTAAAATTATTTAATGTAATTTATAATGGAAACAAAAAATTGAAAATAAGATATTCCATGTTGAATATTGAATCTATGGTGGGAATTATAAAAAAGAACGGTCAGAGTGATATTTGTCTGGGTTCCATCTCATAGTGGTATCTCAGGCAATGAAAGAAAATACCAACTTAGCAAGGAAGGGAGAGGCACCAACCATAATTTCAATAAACTGTACCACAGTAGAAGACTGGGTACTAGCAACAAAAAAGACGTTGTTGGAGAATTGGGTAAATAGATGGAAAACTAAACAGTAAAAATTATTAAAAATAAAAACAGACTACAACAAGTGGGCTTCTAGCACAAGAATATCCAGAAGAGAAGAAACCATATTGTGTAGAATACGCATTGATCACTGCTTGTTTACCCACGGGTACCTTCTCAGAGGACTAGAAGCACCCACGTGCCAAAAGTGTGACAATAAACCGCAGTTAGTAAAACATCTGTTAGTAGAGTGCCACAAGTTCAAAAACATTCGGCAAAAATTGAAACTACCAATAGCAATGAAAGAAATATTGAGAGACAACGAAGATGGAGTCACCACCCTATTTCGATTCTTAACAGAGACAAAATATTACTATAGAGTATAGAAAACTAGCCGCCAATGACCCTCTAGGGTAGAGGCGATTAAAAATTAAAAAAAAAAAAAGATATTCGAATAATTGATGTTACATCCCCATTTCTTCGTTTTCTTATTAATTAGATCTACACGATTCCGACATTTTCATTCCTTTTCCATTTATCTCTCCTTCTTATTACCCATTAATTACATATATTAATTAATATCACTCGGTTCCAATTAGTTGCGAACTTTCATCAGACCAACGCCGCTCATAGCGCACTCCCGCTGGACTGGTTCGGCGGACAACTTCTTTTGCCCCGGCGGTGCACTTTCTACCAAAGGGAAGCCTGTTCTGTAATAGGCCCGCCGATGGGCTCCCGCAGCGGCCGGTTCCCGGAGAGAGAAAACCCGGGGAGAAAGCCGAAGACTCCCTGACCTACCCTCCCAGGAAATGCGGGGATATCCCAGCCGTCTTGGTCTAGCCGCGTCGTTACCGCGGTTCAATTGATACTATTGAATCGGTCACGTCGTCTGTTCCGAGGGTTCAAGGCAATGGCTGTTATTTGTCCCCGAGGATCGGATAGGATCGGGACGACATGGTCATTGTGATTATATCATTTCGCAAATACATTTTCGCGATCTCTGTGATTGTTGGATAATTATGCACCGATAGTAGTCTAATTATCAGAGCTCATTTCCAATTTCCTTACTCATAAATTCACGCTTAATATGATAAAGAGCGGTAACGTGAAAACTATTAAAAATAAATAAACGAAAAAAAGAGTAGATTTAATCATTTTTAATTGTTTTTTCCGTTATTATCGTCTTCCAGTTTTATTTCAAAATTCCTAGTTAAATTAATATATAAAATAAATTATAAGACTTACATCAACCAACTTCCGACAAACTCAAACGTTTCCATTTCTTCCAAATAGTCTAGCTATTCCCGTTTCCATTTTGAACTTCATGAAGAAAACAGACTGATCAGCGACAAGACTATTTCTGATAAGCCAATCAGAGGCGACTAGAAAGGAGCTGGATGAGAGATCTCGTTTTCTGAAAATCGGAAAAAGCCGAAAGCAATCTGCCCGACTTGTCTACGAAACCTCCCTCCATTTAAATTACTCTCGTCAGCATAGGAACTCCAAAGTTCTTATTTATTAATTTAATATTATTATAATTTTTTTTATTTTTTTTTAAATTGTTCTCATATTTCACTTATACACAATTTTTATAAAAGATTTTCTCGCGAAGTGTTTAAGATCTTCTAATTTATGCTTATCTATAACATACCTATATCTAATAATGTTAACAATTTTTTTTTTTTTACATATCCACATCAGTGCTGCAAAAGCCCTAAGTACAATTTTATTAGAAACAGCCGTTTTAATTTGTTCCAGTCAATCTTATCCTCACACATACTCAAAAATACAAACCTCAAATCTTCTTTAACGCATTACACATTTCTCTTATCAATGCGGTAAATTGACAATTAAGTTCATGAAATTAAAATATAAGCTTTTACTTATTGATTTTCTTGAACGCACCAGTTATGGACATGTTGGACTATAAATGTAAATAATAAGCTTCCTTGTTGATTTAAAGGTTTCAGTTTTTTTCTATACCGAAGAATAATGCCCTCTATTGACAACTGAATGAACGAAGTTCCCAAAATTAAATTTTAAAATGCCTATCATTGTTGTTAGTATAGTACTCTTGAGATCAGTGTATTCCTACTAACAATTTTGCTAAGAGTAAATTGAATATTTATGTTATCTTGTCTTTATCGTTATATTTATAGTTAAATAAAAATTAAGAATTTTTCTGAGGTATGCCCATTACTGGTACGGACCCCCTGTCAATTACTAGAAAAATTTAGGTTCAGTATTGCAAAAAGATGTTGTTTTTTTAAATTTGATTACACCTGCATAACTGAATATTTTTGCAGTTTTAAAGCGCTAAATAGAAAAAGGAGACCCTAAAGATTTTAAACGTCCAACGGAGAAGTTTATAACTATAATAATTCGACGGCATAAGCCAAAAATTTCCTTAACTATGTCCATCAGTGGAGCGCTCGTCCTGCCTTCTTACATTTTAAAAAAACATTTAGAAATAGCTATAATTAATTTAAATCTCTTTTCTAACCGATAGCCATGTTATGTGTTATGATTTAAAAATTCAGTTGAATTACTTTTTCTAAACCATCACCATAGTGAAGAACTTTTTAATAACTGATATTCGTAATGGATTTTGTTCTAAGATTCTTCTACGATACTAAAGAAAACAATAATCGTAAAAACTCTTAGTTGGGATTTATTCATGCGGTTAATACATCTTCACTTTTCAATGCTTTGTTATCAAGCCTCTATTGTTTGGCTATTACCTAGATATTAGTTCAAAGATTTCTTTATTCTTCTTTTAAAGCATTGTCTTATTCCATAACACCCTTTACTCAGTTTTCACTTTTAAACTGTAAAAAAATATATATATATTGGGTGCTAAACATAACTAAAAGATGTAAATGAGTCATCCTATCCAAGCTGTAAAATAATTATAAACGAATGCTAAGTTATTTATACTTTCAGTTATTATTATGGTTATTCTTTATCCTCTGTTATATCCTTAATTTACTTTTTCGACAGTAGAAAAACATATCTTTTTATAATTTGTTTGTGGTTTGATTCTAACCCTCGATAGATCACCGAATGATTTGAGCCATTAAACTTTAAAATCGCTCCAGTCGTTCACTCAAGAAATCATTACACACCTTTTAGCAGATTGATTGAAACACGTTTAATGCAATAATTTGTTCCTATGTTGATCCCAAATCGTTTCCGAACCCTCCTTGGGTTTCGCCAAATAATTTGAACCATCAAACTTAAAAATCTGTCGATTCGTTTCCTTAAAATGTTGTTATAAATCTTTTAGCGGATTGATCAAAACTTTTATACAGTTTCTTCGTATTATAGGCTAATTTTTTTTCTTATCACTCACGGGGTACTACTGAATAATTTGAGCTATAAATCTAAAAGTTGTTATATTCGTTCGATTAAAAAATCGTTATATATTTTTTTACTGGATAACCTAAACACACAACCATTCATGTCGCTTCACCATAGTCTGATATAAAGATGTAATTAAGATTATTTAAAAATTATGTTAGAAATGGGAAAATCAGAACTACTTTTTTTTCCTTCTGTATATAACTGATCTTGTTTCTTCTGCCCTGATGATGTCTGAATTCGCGAAACGTTGGTAAGTTGACTGTTTGTTGGTGATTTTGGCTTTGTATTTTTTCATTTATAAAATAATTATCTTATGTCTATTTTCTAGTTTTATGCCTATTTTGCAATTATTTTAAAATTTATTTTTCCTGTACAGATGTAGGTTTCTTTGGCTTAAATTTTCTAATGTTTCCTCTTCAATTGAATATTGTATCTTGTTGAATCTTGTATCATTCTTAGTTTACCACATCCCATCCCACCAATTCACTTCTCTTAGCTATCGTTGTTCTATTTTATTTTTTCTTCTTCAAATCCAAAGTAGCACAATCGTTCTTTTCCTTTATTCCTTCTAAGAGATATTTTGCTTTACTTTCTCTTATTTTTATTTTAAATCTGTTTATTTTTGATATTTCTGCGGCATCATTTACGTAATTAGAAGTTTATTTCCAAAATGTCTTCCTAACAACGTAAAAAAAAAAAAGAATTATCTTTAAACTTGATTATTTTACTATGATATACTGTCAGAAATTTATTCTATTATGTCACATCGATCTCGAATACATCTTTGAGTTTCTAAAAACATATTTATGGAGACTGCTAATTTACAACTATAAGATAAACGAGTACTAATGGAACGTATATGTAGAACGCACGCAACCTTTTATCGATATTCATTATGTCATATCGACTTGAATCATGACATGAATTGCTCAAAGCCCAAGGCGATTTGCAGCACTTATGATAAAGAAAATCAGATTTTTGTAACTGCATCGGTATTGCAACATCGTTTCTTTGATGCAGTCAACAGTTTTGAAGTTAAAGATCTTTTATGGAGCAACTATTCGCTACCTTGGGTATGCAAGGTCCTAATTGACCTAATCTTAATTTTAACATACACTAAATTAAAAATTTAATTTATCAATGTTTTTTTTCATTATTAATATAATTTATCAATTTTGAACTAAATTTTTAAATTGAAAACTTCTTTAAGTGCACTTTTTTAGTGAATGAGAATGATTGTAGTGAATGAGGTTAAGCCGTTACGTTCGGATATGTAACGTTCATTTGGGTAAAATCGGTTGGAGTCGACTAATTGAAGTTTGAGTCGATAAAATATCATAGAAACTAAAGATCGGACCTGAATCGTTTCATCCTCTTTGTAATTAGCTTTCATTCAAATTGTACCTTAACGCGAAGCCGTGTCAGTGCGGCAATAAAGGAAAAATTTAGTGCCAAAAAAAAATTTTTGTTTTTAACATTTAGGCTAAAATATCTCAAAATTTAATTATGGAGAATTTATAAATCGATTTGTGGAAGTCAATATAGATATTTTCTTTTAATTTTGCAAGACCAAGACCGCCTAACTGATGCAAGACCAAGACCAGAACTGGTAAAAAAAAAACCGATGTTTTGAATAAAAATTAAGGCAAAATAGTTAGCAATAGTTGACAATCTTAGTTACTATATGTAAATAATTGGTATAACCAATACACTTTTGCACTTACCTCCTTTAATTTTTCATTCGGGTTTAATTAGGTTTCTCCTATCTAAAAAATTACAATAATATCTCTACAGTACTGATACTTGATAATTTTAGTTACTATATGTAAACAATTGGTATAACCAACATACTTTTGCATTTAACTCCTCTTATTTTTCATTCGGGCTTAGTTAGGTTTCTCCTATCTAAAAAATTACAATAATATGTCTACAGTAATAAGCTAATAAGTAACTGAAAGATTGTTGCGAGACTCTTGCACAAGACCAAGACCATGACGAAGACTGAGTTTGCAAGACTCTTCTCGGTCTCGGATTTGGGCAGCACTAGTAATGAGCTGTTATTATTATTGCTAATTGTATCTTAACAACAGGCCGTGTTAGACAGGCGAAATGGGAAAAAATAGTGTCGAATACCAAATTTGTTGATGTTTTTACTTATATCGTGTGGTCTAAACCACACATCTTGGTTTTATTTTTGTTCTCCCAAAAGAGCATATAAACTGATTTCTTTATTATTTGTAAGTATAATTTAATATTTTATTTCTTTATACTTTTATACTTCGTAGTAGCAGACTATTGCAATTGCAGATTACAAAGTGTCATCTTTAGTATAAATATAATTAACATAGAAAATTGTTACATACGACCTTTTGCACTAAGAGTAGCAATATTGTAAATGTTATTACTTTGTGTATGTTGAACACAAAAAGAATTATATTTCATATTATTAATCTCACCTTGCTGATGTTTTTACTTTTGTCGTGAGGTCTAGAGCACACGCTGTTGTTTTGCTAATTTTTTTTTAAAAAATATTCATCTGTATCTATCGAAGAACTGTTGACAATTAGCAGGAGAAGAGCTCATCGAAATAATGAATCTTAGAGAAGAATATCTCCTATTAAGTTTTATTCAATTGCCATGGTTTGTTAAGGAATGAGGTCTCTCATCCACCGCCTTTTTAATCACCTCCTCGCATTCAGAAGAGTCAAAAGCAGCACTAATCTTATTTTAGTTAAAAAATCTTCTCAAAACTATTACAGCTTATTATAGCATCTCCTAACAAATACTCTCTCCATACTTTCAAAATCCGTTCTTGCTTTCTCCAATTTAATGAATGAAACTAAAATTATAGTAATAAAATAAATATATTTTTTAAACTTATTTCTTCGTTGCATTCTCCCACATCTGTGTGTTTAACGATTATTTCACCCATATATGAAATCCTTTCACTCACGAAGGAGAAAAAAAAAATCTGATTGAAAAAAATCTCATAAATTTATACCAAGAAAAATATTTGCTTTCACCTCAGCTAAGGGCCAGAGTTGTAACCTCTTCCCTAGCTGTCTTACTTTCCTCCATTGCAGGATTTACTTTAGCTGACTTTCTTCGAGAACCTGTGAACTAGAAGAAATCAGAAGATACGAGGAAGAAGATTAGGCTTCCATGTTCTTCAGGATGAGGGAAGAGTCGTGCTAATGGTTTCTGTCTCTTCCTAAGTGCTGTCCTGCGTCAATGGATGTCTTAATGTCTGATAGGAAATCTTCTAAAATGTTTTTGTTTAACTTGGAGTGCAATGAACCCGATTTTGATCAAATATTACTCTTTGTAGGGACAATTAGGTCTTTTTATTTTTATTAATCTATATATAAAATCAGGGTTTGAAATCGATATTTAAAAAAATAAATTAAATTTAAAAAAAATGTTTATATGGATACTTTAAAAATCATTTGATATTTTATTTTTGGTCATAAGTGATAAAAAGCATATATCCTGATCATTATTTTTGAACAAAATAATAATAATAATTTTCGAGTAATACTTTTTTTGAATTAGAAATTTACGTATATTTTTAATATCTATCTATCTATCTATTTTCCTGGATCGTGATGGGACGCTGTGAAGCTGCCAAAAAAATTTCTCATTGCAAAGAAATTTGCAGATCGTAAATTTAATTTTTATGACCAATTTTATGTTTATGTATTATAATATTATGTATTATAATAGTAATAAAATCTATCTATCGTATAGTCCTTGGTACAGACTCATTTTTATCAAATTACAACATCCGCCTGAAACTTCATTTCTAGCTTCATCTCATAATGACTTACAAAATATTATATTTGCGAAAATTCTCAAAATTTGGTCGTTTTCAATCTGGAGATCTGAAAATTTTGTTTATTTAATTAAGTACTAAAAACGTATGAATTCCCATTTGCTTTCCACTTGAATCATAAGGTGATATCATTACAAAATCGAAAATCGGGATTGTAATGACTTCTTAATATCACCTCTATTAAGAAGACAAACCTAATTTGCTTAAATGGAACATTATCCAGTTGGATATTACTAAAGATATACGAGCCTGGTTAAGCTTTTGACCTCGCCAAAGGCCGATCCCTTTAGGGCCTCTCTTCGGCTCTTTAATGTTGAGGCCATTCGAGAGAGTAATGAAGTAAGGAACAATAAAGCAGAACCCTCTAACCTGCCTTCCATTTTTATGACAGCTGCTCATGCGTGCAGAGTCCGTTAAGGAGCTGCGGCCAGGGATTCCTTCCTTTACTGCCCGACCCTCTTCAACTCTTGTCCCATCAACAACAGCTGCTCATCGTTAATATTTTCTCCATCTTTTCGCTTCACATTTAGAGTTCTTCCAGGATTGGATCTTAAAATGTCAGACAAAAAAATCTTGAACCGAGCTATTTATAGTATCAAGAAAGTTGCGATCTGTCTAACCTCCGGAAAGAAGATATCCCTCTTCCCTATCCAAGACATGCTCTAGTAATTATAACTTATCAAGTCTGGTGTTATAATTTAAGTCGCAGAGATAGGATCTGGTACAATTGCCTAGGAGCAGACTACCGAAGGGAAAATAAGAGAGAACTATATGTGGATTTGTTAGAGATGAAATGATACGGGGCTGTTGGTGCTCACGTACTTATCACGGATCTCGCTACCAGTGCTCGAGCTGTTCGTACTCGCCAAGGTACCACTGTAGGAGCATGTTCTTTCTAGTGTCCTGATGAAATATGGTAGGATAGAAGTGTCTGAATCAAAATGTTTTTGTCAAAGTATGAAGCAGTTACATTCCCAACGATGTAACAAGAATATGTTGCAGTCTAATATCCACCTCAGTACTTCAAACAAATATTCATCACTAACAAAATGTCACTAATTTTAAACTAGAATTTATATAAAACAAAGGTTGAATAACTTTACGAGGCCGTGCGCGGGAGATGAGTAGAATTGGTCGAACAGTAGGAAGTTCTGTATTTTTACTGTGTCTTCATATAGACCGTTCATGAGCGTTCTTATTCGTTTATAAAACTTCAAATGGGCATTAGGACAGTGAGTTCACAGTAACTCTTAGCCTCCAATAAAGGACTTAGGCAGACTCCCTAGTTCACGGATTTAATACTAAAATCTTTGCTTTTTTTGTTAAGGCTTGTAATAATAATACATGCATAATAATCACTATAATGCACACCATCACAATCGAGCCTATAAACTGTGACTAACTGCACATTACCTATTAAAACTGCTGATAACATTTTGTTTTTTGTTTTTATTTTTAAATTAAAATATTTTATTCTAAATTAAATATATGAACTTTGAAACTAAATGAAAATAAAATAAAGCAAATTATTGATTAAAAGAAATAAATTTAAAATAATAAATAAATAAATTAACAGCGTTAATAATCAGTATGTCTATTAGTGTTGCCCAAAATCGGTCTTAGTCTTGCACTTTGCAAGACCGAGACCAAGGCCACCTAACTGTTGCAAGACCAAGACCAGGATTGGTAAAAAAAATCGATGTTTTTAATAAAAAATTAAGGCAAAATAGTTAGTAATAGTTGACAATCTTAGTTACTGTATGTAAATAATTGCTATAACCAATATAGTTTTGCATTTAATTCCTCTAATTTTTCATTCAGGCTTAGTTAGGTTTCTCCTATCTACAAAATACAGTACTGTAAGACTGTTGCGAGACTCCTGTGCAAGACCGAGACCATGACCAAACTGAGTTTGCAAGACCAAGACTCGTCTGGGTCTCGCATTTGGGCAACACTAATGTCTATCGAATTGATACGAACGCCATAATTAATTAATATTGACCGTTGGTTTATATTTGACATTTATATTTACATTTGGTTTATATTTGATATTTAATATTGACCGTTGGTTTATATATTAATAGATAAATCACAAACTGCCTTTGTTATGGGATGGTTATACTTTTTCTTTTTTTTTTTGGTACATGACTTAAATTTTATATGCAAACGTAGTGCAAAACCAAAAAGAAAAGGACTTCCTTGATTTCGATCATTCTCAAACTTAATCTAAATAAGCTTAAAACCCCCAATAAGCTACGCAAACATCTTCATGCAATTTGAAACTTGTTTCAACCAAATCATTTAAATCTTACCGTATTTAATTCCTCCATTCTAGGCTTACTCACTCCACTAGGCTTACCCACGAGTATTTAATGAGGAAAGACTCTCCTACTCAATGTCTTCCTGCGGGGTAGCTCTTACAGTGAACCATATCCGAATGTTATGCATTCCAATCTTCTATGGCTCAACATCTTCCCAGAAATAGCCTTGAAGAATCACTCCAAAAGGACCCCAATGCTATTAAAAACTTAATATTGTTCCTTAAGGAAATCAAAATATTTAACAAAATTTAATCACATCTTGTAATTGTAAATGTTAAGTTTTTTAAGTTTGTAGGTTCCTCTTTAAATTGTAAATATACCTGTTAATTTTTTTTCTTTTAATCATAATTTTTAACTATAATGGTTTTTCAATTTTTCTTCTCGTAATTTTTAATATTTAAATTGTACTTCCTAACTTTTCTTCTTTTAATATTAATTTTGTTTTTTAAACTGTATTTTTAGATTATATTCCTGAAATCATTAACCTTTTACTTAAATGTCCTTGTTAACTGTTAACTTATCTTTCTCTAATCTTTAATGTTTAATTTTAATGGTTCTTGTACTTTCTAATGTTTAAACTGTATTCTCTAACTTCGCCTCTATTAGTATTAACTTTTATTATTTAAAAATGTATTTTTTAGCTTTTATTCTTAATATCATTAATCTTTATTTTTATTGTCTCTGTTATCTTATCTTCTATTAAATCTTTAAGTTTCAATTTTTATAATTTTAGTTCAATTGCACTATCATAATCATCTGTAATTATTCTTAACTTTTCAAACTTTAAATTGTATTTCTTAGCTATAGTTGAGTTATGTGTGTAGTAATTCAGCAAATTGTAATATAGGGCAAAAATGACCCAAGTGTTTGAAGAGCCCAAAACATGTATAAATAAATAAATAAATTCCTCCATTCTGTATTCTCAATGCTCTTCACCATATCACTGGTAATCCTATATTCACGAT
The DNA here is from genome assembly GCA_928085145.1 of Nezara viridula. NCBI lineage: Eukaryota > Metazoa > Arthropoda > Insecta > Hemiptera > Pentatomidae > Nezara > Nezara viridula. The sequence continues at coordinate 89,814,204 of OV725082.1, forward strand.
AACCTCAGATATCTTGTAAATACCTGACACACAACGTGTCGTTCCACAATTAATTATATCACTCAAAATACTTAACTGAATTTTAAGTTAACTTAAAAGGAATTATACTCATCAACGAACATAATAATAAGTTCATCAAATCCATGTTATTTATTTTGCACACAACTCATATACTCAATATATTTTGTAAACACTTATAAATTTAAATGAACAAATTACCAAACAAAATTTGATTAAACGTGGCTAACAGTATCATCTAACCTAGGACTAAATCGGGTAATGACCAGTTCATCGGCAGAAGTCTTTTCCCCTCACGGAGGGCGTTTTTTTCCACTTCTTAATTAAGGAGGATGAAACGCGGGACCCAGTGACCCAGATAGAACGGACACCGAGCTAGAAAAAAAAAGGCATTCGTGATTTAACGTTATTTTAATTGAACCAGATGACACCTAGCAGGCGGTATTGTCGCGTCACCAAAGGCAGTACTGTTTACGGTATAACGTTTACAGCTTATTGATGTTCAGTTCGTTCAGTATTGAAAGTTCACAAAAATCGTGCGGGTAATAATTATATATCCTGGCTGTACGTAGCTTTAGCGTTCTCACTCAGCCTCCACTGACTTTCAAACAGTGAATCGACTGAGAGAGAAGCGCTGGGATCTCTTTTAGCTCTGCTTTGCCATTTACATGAGAGCGGAAAAGCATGGTTCGGGGTTCCCCTGGCTGAATGTAAATATTGTATATTTGGATGAAGAAGTGTTGCCCTAATTCGAGAGCGAGACGAGTCTTGGTCTTGCAAACTCAGTCTTGGTCATGGTCTTGGTCTTGCGCAAGACTCTCACAACAGTCTTGCAGTTACTTATTAGCTAATTACTATAGAGATATTAATTTTTTAGATAAAAGAAACCTAAGTAAGCCCGAATGAAAAATTAGGGGAGTTAAATGCAAAAGTATATTGGTTATACCAATAATTAACATATATTAACTAAGATTTTCAAGTATCAGTAACTATTTTGCCTTCATTTTTATTTAAAATATCGAATTTTTTTTTACCAGTCCTGGTCTTGGTCTTGCAACAGTTAGGCGGCCTTGGTCTCGGTGTCGCAAAGTGCAAGACCAAGACCTATTTTTGGCAACACTAGAATGAATGTGTGGCAAGCATTTTCTTTTTCTGTTTTTAAAATATTTTATATGTTTGTTATTCTTTTATTATATATATTTTCTTACTTACAAGTTTTCTTCTTATTTGTTTTTTCTCAATTTGTAAATAATATAATGAATGTACACATAGAACTTTAATACTCAATGCTCTTGATTGCGGCAGATTGTATTATTATTATTCCAATGAAAATGAAAAAAAAATATATATAATATAATAAGACTTTGGACTACATGCAAAAAGCATGGTTGAATAAATAGCTTGAAGATGGCTTACCGGCCAAAACGCAGCTATAAAAATTAAAAGAAATATGGTGAAAAAATAAAAAGAGCCTTATTTTATAAGGTCTTCATTTCCACCTAGCTTCGCGAGCACTATTATGTTTATATTAATACAAATATATTACGTATCTTCCAACGTAATTATATATTTTTTAATTTATTTTTATATTGTATAATCTTTTCTCTAGAGATATTCGTTCTAAGTAGGGCTACAACAAAGTTTGTTAATTTTTTTAATAAACGACATTTTATTTTTATATAATTCTTTTATTCTCTGGCCCATCCTCTAGAGTTAATAATGACCCATTTATTGTTTACCAAACTCTTCAGTCTCATAGGTCTTCTTACTTGGAATCTTGAGACAAGACAGAAACGACAAGAAACTGCTACTTCAACACATACTAGAAAAACGCTCTAAGATGCCAATAAGTTGAAGAATACTTGACTATAACAAGGCCTGTTTGGACTTACGGAGTATAGCATTATGGCTCCACTAAACCATCAAATTCCTCTCGTATCCAACCGTTACAGCAGTCTGAGGTTCAGATCCATTTTATCGAATTATTAACACCAGCCTGAAACTTCGTGAATAGCTTCATCTCATCGTAACCTGCAAATATTTTACTTACGAAATTTCATGGAATTGGGACGTTTGGAGATCGGCAAACTTCATTCTAAACTTCTTTCAGTCTACTTCATTAGGTGCTAAAAACTCATAAACCACAATATTTTTACTTCAATTGTAAGATAACATGATCACAAAATAGAAAAAAATATGTGGCATGAAAAATATTGAGCCGTTTGGCGTGACCTACACCCCTAATTGTCAAAATAACGATGTCATATAGGCCAAAACGGCCCAATATTTTTGTCGGCCACCATTTTTTTTTTTATCGATTTTGTGATCAAATTATCTTACGATTCAAGTGGAAATCAAAAGGGCTCTCCATGCATCCTCTTCGATTCCTGGTAATCCTCCAAGGGTTCTAAAAAGATGATTGTCTCGGGACCTTCGATGTTGTACTATTAATTTAGTGCAGTCAATATGTATTGTAGTTTCCCTACGAGTCTATGTCTTTATACCAATTCACATTCAATTGTTGCATTTTTAGTTCATACGGTTGCAAACTTCAATAAATATATTTATAAAAAATACAAAAAAATTTTTTTTCAGATTGGCATTTTAACCTAGGTTAGAGTACGAGAAAATTAACGAGTTCCTCTAGGTTCGGGTGTTTGTTTTGAGTTGAAGTATTTATTTTCATATATATATATTGTGGATCGGTGGGAGACTTTAGGAGAAGACGTTTGTCACAAAAGGAGCCTCGATGACCGTAGATGAGACTTAAAGAAACCTGCTTCATAATTGTTAGCTTATCTATACAGAAGCAGCTAGGGAACCAAAATATAAAAAATGAATAATACATTTTTTGCCTACGAAGCTATTCGAAAATTGGAGCCGGGCTGTCGGATTGGTATCTATGGATGATGGACGAGGAAGGAGTAGTCAGATTACGTAAGGGCACGAGTCTTTAATGTTTTTTTTTCCTAACTCATTTTCTTTTTTGACTGACCCTACCTGTGGCCATCAGGTAGTATGGAGGTTGGAGGTAGTTAGAGCTGCCTGCATTTGATGCAATGCTACTGCCTTGTATTGCTTGAAAATTGTAAGGGCATTGCTATGCTGATGTATTAACATAAACAGAAAAACCATCTTTTGATATGTTTTCGTACAGTTAAAAAACATCTCTATAATATTATTTTTAAAAAAATGATATTCTTTCCTGAATCTCCATTGAACAAAATGTCAACTGTCTCAAAAATCGTTTAAAAGATAAAGGAAGGAGATGGTGCGGGGTGGCGGTCATAAATAAGCTAAATAGTGGCAAAACTATTTTATTAAAAGCCAACGTTTCGACCCGACTTTGCAGATCTTCTTCAGCTAGGAGTTTCACCCAGAACTGGAGAACTGATTTCCTTGGAACTGAGTTCTAAGTGAAACTCCTACCTGAAGAAGACTGCAAACTCTGCAAAGTCGGGTCGAAACGTTGGCTTTTAATAAAATAGTTTTGCCACTATTTAGCCTATTTATGAACGCCACCCCGGACCATCTCCTTCCTTTATAATGCAGCGGTCAACTATTAAATGTTAAATAAGTTTAAAAGATAAATTTTAAACTGACCGGAAAAGTAAGAAATGTGTTAGGAGATGTATTGTCTGTAATTATTCTTAGAGTTATTTTAAGTAAATAAATATTTAAAATGGGGTATATACATACGTGAATGAAAAATTTTAAATACTAATAGGTTATAGATAGTTAATTTGTTTGTCAGTAATGTAATCTATATAATATAATGGAGGGATATTAGTGCACCACTTTTTAAGCCACGACAATTCCCTAATCATGAGAAACCAGAGCGTTTATTACGTGTTTTTGTGTCCCCTGTTCGTGTTCTGCAATAGGTTTCCAGTACAAACTAACGAGATTTTGGGTACACGCTAATATTCCTTCAACATATTTATTTACAGCTAGTTTTGCTATAGTTTGCTACGATTTAGTTGAATTTTCTTCATCCAATCATCTTGTTACATTTTCATCCAATAAATATCTTCTTTGATTTTCTCTTGCTTCCTTTGGTTTCTTTTTAAAATTTAAGGAAATATCGTTAATAAAGCAATATGCATATCCGCTATATTCGTTTATGTGTGAATAAAATTTATCAGTGAATACAGAACTGGTTTTTTTTTTTGGTTTTTTTTGCATTTTATTTTTATTAGAAGCGTTTAAGCATATTGAATGGTAAAAGTGATGAAACGTCAAGTAACTTTTCGATTAAGTTATGAATATTACCTATGCTTTTTTTGATTGTTTAATTATCGTTAGGATTTTTAGAGCTTGATAGGGTAAACCCACCAGTTATGGACAGGTTGGACTTTAATTGTAAATAATAAACTTCCTTGTTGATTTAAAAGTTTAAGTTTTTTCTATATTGATGAACAATATAGACTATTAACAACTGTATGAACAAAGTTTCCAAAAGAAAATTTTAAAATGTCTAACATCGTTGTTTCTACAGTTCTCTTGAAATCAGTGCGTTTCATATCTCTCTAATAATAGTTTTGCTAAGAGTAAGTTGAACATTTATCTCATCTTATCTTTATCGTTATATTTATAGTTAAATAAAGATTTTAGAATTTTTCTGAGGTATGTCCATAACCGATTTTCTGTCCATTACTAGAACAATTGAATTTCGAGGTGTCCACCACTAGTTCAATAATGTGTTTTTTTTAATAGACATTATACCTGCATATCTGGATATTTATTCACTTATAAGTGTCAAATAAAAAAAGAGATTCTAATCTGCTGCGGATAATAATTACGGCGGAATAAACCAAAAAAAAAAAGAAAGAAAATTCCTTAGCTATGTCCATCCATGTGCGCTTACCTGAAGTATTTCAATAATGGTAAAGATCTCATTTAGAGTAAATTTTCTACATAAAAAAAAAGAAAAAATCCATATTGATTGTACATCACGACTACTTCAAAAGCCTTCAGTAATTTTTTTCCAAGCACGACTACACAGCGGTTAGAACCCAGGGGTTCAATTCCGTATTGATAGCTAATAGATACAACAGCAATGGACCTTAATAAGGCCCTTATCTTATATGAAAAATTTTATAACATTACATCCGTGTTCCTTTCCTCCACGTTAAATGTTAATAACAATTACGTAAGGCTTTACATTAACCGGTAGTGAACGTCGTTAGATATTTATTCTCTCGTGATTACTAAGTCCTTGTCAAGACCAACTTATGAAATCTATTATTTTTATACGTGCTATATGTTATACGTGCAGTGACTGTTACTTCAGTTATTTGGATTGAATAAAAAAATATTTTGACGTTTTTGTAATTAATACATGGTAACTAAAATAAATGTTTTATTTATAAACTAGATAATATCTGTGAAAAAAAAGAATAACTAATAATATAAACTACACATTTTTGTTCTCTATTACTTATAATTATTGCTTTGAAAAAATGTTATTTGTCCAATATAGCACTACTGAGTATTGCTTCTTAGTAATAAGAAATATATAAACAAATATAGTCACATTTTTTAAGTATTAAACCTGTACCACTACAACTCATGAAGATTTTTGGGTTTAGTACTTTGTTAGGAAGTACTGTTGCAAGGCCAAAGGTGTTGGGAGCTGATCGGGTCAGGATCTCGCTCGACCGCCAGGTTTTTCTCTTTTAATTATTTAATTAAGAATACTCACTTTTTTTAAATATTAAATATTTAAATTTTGATTGTAGGGTAGTATTTTATTATTTTAAAACTCTTCATTCGTTTTGGTATTAGCATTGCTAGTAAGCACTATTTTTTCATGTAAACAGTTTTTATTTTTAAACTTTGTTTTTTGTTTATTTTATTTATTTTTTATTTTTAACATACCTAAAGTTTTTACTCAAGAAAACAACAATCATCTAAAATTTATCAATTTAGAAATGTCGGAGATGCCTTGATTAACAGGTTTATGTATTAACTATAATGATTGTATTAAAGATTCTAAAAATTCATAAAATAAAGCAGATCTTAAGAGTTTTCAAGCAATAAAATACAATTTAATTAGCAAGATTTTTATATAATTTGATTTAGATAAGCCAAGTCGATGATTAATAAATTAGATGAAAATTAAATATTATCTAGATGAGCTGATTAATATCATTAATTGATATGAATTGAAAACTTTCCTTACTCATTCTGTTCTTGATAAAAAATAATATTTTTTCCCAATGTTTTTTTATGATTTTTTTTTTTTAGTTTATTTAGATTTAGCTGATTTCTTACTTCGATAATTCGTCATTTGTATATTAAAAAACTTTATCTTTTCAGTCTGCACCTGTTAATTACATCTATTTACAATCCGTAAATGTGCTGATTAAATAACGAGAGCAGAAGATAACTTATTCTTGTTATCTTAATTCTAACAAAATTAAATTATAATTTTTACTAAACAGAGATAAAGAGATTTCGGGATTTCGTTAATGACGGTGCAAAAAATTACCAGACGAAGGTTTGTTCAAAAAATTTTAATCACAGGATATTTATAATTTTAAAAAATAACATATTGGGTTTATTTATGTATTTATCCCAGTTCACTCATTGAAACAAATATGGCCCAATTAAATCAACCCGAAAACCCACTCCTTAGATTACCAACTGTTGTGAAATTTATTCGTGTTATTTAAAATCTGTAAAATGTCATTTCATATTAATTAATATCTCAGCGTGAGTGAAATGACTTGTGCACCCACAATATGTATATTTATAATTTTTGTATGACATTTTTCAAATGGTTTTAAACTTTTAATTTTATATACTTTCAACTATTATATTAACTTTGAAACTTCTACAAATGAAGTAGAAAACAATATCAATCTCGTTTTATTGGAAATAATTTCTTTCCGTTTTTTTTTTTAATCTTACTTTTTAATGAATTTTAATTTTTTTATTTTTATTAAATCAAATAGGAATGAAACACGATGGTTCTCGAAATGCAAATTATCTGGCAGAGTTTGAAATGGTTAATTATTTTTTTCCACAAAATTATGTCATAATTATTATATTTGATTTTTAACTTAATAATCATGCCTGATTTATAAATAAAAATTTAAATCTATCCTCGATGTTTATTGATTCGACTAAAAATAATGATCACTCACTGAGTGATGCTATTTCACATAAATAATAATAATTAAATTGGGATAAAAACATATTGATCAGAGAATAAAAATCATCTTTTACACACAAATGAAATTAAATATTAATACTTATCTATGCGTTATTAATTTACACATTTTTTTATATTATATTTCTGAAATCGCTTTAATTGTGCACGCGGTATCTGCAATATATATTTATATTAAAATTATATTAAAAGATTTATATTAAAATCTTTTTTATTATTATTTTTTTTTTTGGAAGCTAAAAGTTTTAACGAATTTCGGAAATACAGATGTTCTGTTGCTAATAGTTGATAACAATATTCTCCACCTACTACTTCTGACTCAAAATATATCAAAGGTTTTAAAAAATATATATATTTCTGATTTGAAAAAGTATTAATCACACAGTATTTTTATAGCTAATTTCAAAAATTTTGTACAACAATAATTATCAGCATATGATTGTTATCATTTATGATAACAAATAAAAATAGTTTTCAATTTTTTTAGCATTAAGTTTTTTTTTTTTCAATTTTAGTTTAAATTCAAGATAAATATTTTGATCTGATTTGATTATTATTTTTTTAATTATCGATTTCAAACCCTGTTGTTGGGTTGTTTTTTTTTAGGCTGCCAAATTTTACTTACACCACCTAGAAATGTTATTGTTTTGCACATTTCTCAATTAATAAATGTTTAGCTCAAATGTTTTGATATTAATTTATTTTGAAATGTTTTTACAACGGTTTGAGCTTGGCAGCATTTCCTCAAATTCTTTTTTATTAAGAGCTCCCCTCTAATATGACATTAATTTATCTCAAGGTCTAATGAATTTATTCTAAGAGATGAAACCAGAGAAGCCCGACGAACATTAAATTTAGAAGTTTAATGTTGTAAATACGTAGCTAGAAATAAACTGGTATTCATTAACCCAAATAGCTAGCTTTTTTTAGCTCCTATCATCTTAGGTGGCTTTGTAGTACTTTCCTATTTGTTTGATGCTGCCTTTCTCGGGGACTGATATGAATATATATTTACAAAGTTATAATAATAAACTTATTAGATAATTAACATTAATTACAAATTTGTTGTAAATATGTTATATTCAACAATAGAGATTCTAGTTTTATTGTCGTTGTTTTTTTACCTCTTTCCAATTTTCTATTACAAAATAAATTGGGAATAACCTTTTATCTTACAATTAATGCTTTTAGAGGGTTTTCTTTCTCCTTTTTGTTTTTAATGCAAAGGATCATCAACTATAATACGAGATGCTCGTAAGATGCTCTTATTTGTTAATGTGTTGAAACGATTTTTCTGTTTTTTTTTTATTTCTTTTTTTAGTATTTATTGAATACTAACACAATCTGACACATTCAAGAGCAATAATCATTTGGTAGAGCGTATACAACATATACGTACAAGAAAAATAAATGAAAGTAATTAACAACAAATCGAAAAAATAAACAAATCAATAAATTAAACAAAGTAATAAAAAGACAAATAAAATATAAAACAATAATAATTATTAGTAAAGAAAGTACTGATAAAAGAAAAAAAATGTGACTTAGATTTTAAATCAAACGGTAGATATAAATATATAATGGTTACAAAATCTGTAGACAACAAAAGTAAGTTAAAGGTAAATACAAATATTTAAAAAAAAATTAAACAAAGAATTTTTAATAGTTAAGGCAAAAATACTTCCAATTTCCTCCAATCACATTTATTATCTCTAACTTTTCGAGACAATTTTCCCATCATCAGAGCAATCCTTATATATTCACTGAAACTTGATTTTTTGATGAGGCAACATTTGTCAAAAATTCAAATATTTGTCACATTCATTTTATATTTTTTTTGGTATTACACATCATTTTAACAATGAATAAGAAAGGATGTGTAACATATTTGAATTTTTGACAAATGGTGCCACATCAAAAAATCAAGTTTCATTGAATATATAAGGATTGATCTGATGATGGGAAAATTGTCCCGAAACGTTAGAGATAATAAATGGGATTAAAGGGGTTTGAAGGAAATTGGAGTATTTTTGCCTTAGCTATGAACAAATATGTAAACGTATTCTTCCTAAAAACAGAAAAAATAAGAAGATAATTAAATAAATAAATAAAATCCTTCTAAAACTCATTCACACCTAAATAATATTTTTACATTTGTCTATGAGACTCCTTTGTCCTCCACGTGTGGAAGACAAGTTTTATAGTATTTAGTAAAAAAAAATAATAATAATAATTAGCAATTTTTTTAGGGCAATATGAGTGGTGTTTCCGATTATCAGACCCTAACATTTTCAAGCAATATAAACTGTAGAACAGAATCAAATTTCCCATTGCGTATGAATTGTCACAATATTAGATTTACGTGATAGATTACGTTACCTGTCATGATAATGCTACTACATCGTTAGCTGTCAGATGTATACATCTTGACAGTGAACTTTAACTACCTTATCAGCAATGGTGGTTGTATGAAAAAAACATTTTTCTCTTTTACTAGAGTCAGTCAGCTGTTCTGCATCCGTCATTTTTCCTATTGACTGTCATCAGGGTTATTGTTAGCGTGTAGACTAACACATTGCCTTACTGTCGCGCCCGTTAACTTCGACAATACTACCACTACTACTACTTTCACCGTATTAGTGAGGCTATTGCACTTCAACTTATTTCTTTCAGCCTGAATAAATAAATTTTATTTGTAATAGTTTAATTTAGATATCCAGTAGTAAATATCGAAATTAAATTATAATCCTTTCAGGATAAAGATAAACAGTTGAGGATTACAATTCTCGATAATACTCATAAT